>MU783885.1:0-118500 GCA_026770625.1 Nicotiana glauca | reverse complement strand
ATATATATATATATATATATATATATACATATATATATATATATATATATATATATATATATATATATGATACACACTCACATGTATGTATAATCATATATTGCTTCAATATACTCATTTTAAGCAATGGCGGCCCTCTATTTCGGCAGCGGATGCAGGCGTACATACTGCATGCGGTTAAAACTATGTGGATATAGTTGAAAATTTTATAGAAGTGCACAATTTATACTAAATCCACACTTACTATCACAAAAGAGTAGGAGGTGCATTAGTATTTCATAACCACTAATTAAAGTCCTGAATCTGCCTCCAATTTCATGTATACAGCACCATCTTCACACCTGGGTAAGTGTTTGCTGTGAGTTCATCTAAACAAGTGGACATTCTCTTTTTTGACCCTCAGTCTCTTTATCCATCAACGATGTGTTTCACTTCAACTAAAAGAACCTCTCGTCAATAGTTCTGATTAACACAAGCAGTGCTCTATGTCTATCTGAATTATTCTCTGCTTAATCTGCATTCTGATAAATAACTGTGACAAAATAGTGTTGTAAAGTGGTGCAAGAGTTGGCAGTTTGTATTTCAATTGAGTTACCCCTTGCTTTTGTTGTCCATGTGTAAGGTGGAAATTTATAACTGGTAATATCTTGCTCCATATGATAGCTGCTTTTTTCTCATTTCTCCCAACCATTGCAGATAGATGAAAACATTCAGCGGGAAATAATCAATCACCGGTCCCTACGGCATCCTAACATAGTTAGATTCAGAGAGGTTTGACATTTACTTCAATTTTAGATTCTAAATATAGGATATTATATATTGATGAATAATCTGCTTAAGATTTTACTCTAGGTTATTCTGACACCAACTCATCTTGCTATTGTGATGGAATATGCATCTGGCGGGGAGCTTTTTAAGAGAATTTGTAATGCAGTACGCTTCAGTGAGGATGAGGTTTTTAATCTGCTTACTGTACATCACTTTTTTTGAAAAGGAGCTTACTGTACATCACTTTGCTTATAATTGAATGAGATTTTTGGGATTGCTTAATGTTGTGGCGTGCAGGCTCGGTTCTTTTTCCAGCAACTTATTTCCGGGGTCAGCTACTGCCACTCAATGGTAATGAATCTTCATACACTCTCAAACCATTCTATATTTCAGACCTTGAGATGCATTGGATTGTTATTCAGCTTGTTTCTGTTGTATTTCATGGTAAAGCAAGTATGTCATCGGGACTTGAAGCTGGAAAATACATTACTTGATGGAAGCCCTGCTCCTCGTTTGAAGATATGTGATTTTGGGTATTCCAAGGTACAATAATCCCCAATAATTATCCATACACGACCCGTGTACATGGTTCAATTTTTATCTTGAAATCTGGATCTATATTCCTAACACATTCAATATAGATGGAAATGTAGAATCATAACTATTTTATCATTATTGCCAATTGTGCAGTCCTCTCTGTTGCATTCACAACCCAACTCAACAGTGGGAACTCCTGCTTATATTGCTCCAGAAGTTTTTCTAAGGAAAGAGTATGACGGCAAGGTAAATTAGTTTATTGCACAGTTTAACAACAACAACAACAACAACCCAGTATAATCCCACTTAGTGGGGTCTGGGGAGGGTAATGTGTACGCAGACCTTACCCTAACCCTGAGGTTGAGAGGCTGTTTCTAAATAAACCCTCGACATCCTTCCCTCCAAGAACTTCCCGCCTTGCTCTTGGGGAGACTCGAACTCACAACCTTTTGGTTGGAAGTGGAGGTTGCTTACCATCAGAGTAACCCCTCTTGTCGTATTGCACAGTTTAACAGTAAGTCATAAATTTATCTTCCAGTATGAGCTAACTTCTAGAACATTATTCAACTGTAGAACTGGAAAAATCTCTCTACAAATTATATGAATCTGTCTTTCATGCTTGAAGCGGTCTTTCTTTCTGAATGTATGTGTTAGTTAGTTGTAATGTGGAAAGTCAGTCAAGTTGAGCATTCAGCTTATGCCTGAAAAGAAGGGGAAAGGTGTAGGTATATTTTTTCCAATGAACAGAGGTGCGGTGGGTTTTGATTAAGTTCTATATTCAAATAGTTGGGTTTCACGAAGCAGGGAAATATTATGTAGTATGAGGAGCTCAAAAATTATAAATTCAGGGACAGAACCGTCCTTTTCTATAGCATAAGCTCCTATTAAGTAGTTCGTGTTAGTGCCAGCTTATTCTGAAACGGTGATACAATGTTTTCCCACCAGCCAAAGTATATCATGAGAAATGGACCTTCTATGTGTGTGTGAGTGTATTTAAGGGATTTTGGCATGCTGATGAGGTGAAGCGGGAAGGAAGATTCCTGTATCCAACCTTGGGTGGTAGTCAGCTGAAATCAGATTGACATCAGTTAGTGGATCAATAACAGTTTCATAGATGTTGATTCTTACTATATGTTAATTTGTTTCTGGTATGTTTAGTACTTATTTGGTCCATTTTAGGTCAACTTTCAAGTTCAATTGGCAACATATCTCAATGGTTCTTTTTATTTCAGATCGCTGATGTGTGGTCGTGTGGTGTTACATTATATGTGATGTTAGTGGGTGCATACCCGTTTGAGGATCCTGAGAACCCAAAGGATGTCAAGAAGACAATAAGCGTACTTCTCAAATCTTATGATAAATCTTTTACTATTTTTTTGTGTCACATATTTATCCCTTGCTCTGATACACAGAGAATCTCGAGCGTGCAATATTCTATTCCAGATCACATTGAGATATCTGAGGAATGTCGCCACTTAATGTCGAGGATTTTTGTAGCAAATCCTGAACAGGTTAGTGGTATTTTTAAGAATTCATGATACCATGTAAACTGCTTAGTGGTTTCCAGATTCAAGAGATTTTGGTTTAGCTTTTTTGGTGTTCTATTTGTTGTCATTGCATTAGGATTTCAATTAAGATCTGCTGCACATTCATCTGTACTATGAATAATCAACAACTATGCTATTGCTCTTGTTTATGTGAATTAGCCCTCTTCAATTAAATATGTCCCATCTCTCTTCTATTTCGCCTACGCAATTTGATGAAGTTTAGACATTAGTTTTCCTTGTGTTTGGTACTGATAGGAACAAGTGATAGTCAGAAAGTTGGTTTGACAAGAACATCATATCGCAACTTAAACTTTTAAAATGGCCAAATACATAGATAGCCCCTTAAAGTTGTCACGATTTTTTATTTAGACACCTCAACTCAGGCTATTACCTATTAGACACCTAAAGTAGGCTCAAAATGTGCCTATTGAACATCTTGTGCTGATGTGGCACAATGAGTAAATTTCACTTGGAGTTCAGCGCGTGAATAACTAAAGTCTATTTTTTTCTTTCATCTATTTTCCACCTCTATTCTTTGTCGCCAAATTCATATTCCGTCAGGCAGCCTTTCTTTTTATCTGCTCTTTGCTAAAAGCACAAGTATGGCTTCAGAACCTAAAAATAACCGAAAATACCATAAACAAGCATATGTAAATGTAATTAACCATCAAAACACACTCATCATCATATCTACTCAAAGAAGGATAAGGCTTGTCTGGTTGTAATTAACAAAATACATAGCAAGTATCCGGTGGATTAGTCGAGTTCCGCACAATCTAGTCCGGACACCTTCATTATTCAAAAAAAAAAAGAAGAAGAAGAAGGATAACGCTTTTCTGATTGCAGTTATGACGTCTGCCTTACACATTTTCCTATTTTTGAACAGAGGATCACAATGCATGAAATCAGAAATCATGTATGGTTCTTGAAGAACCTTCCAGCTGATTTAATGGATGATATGATGCTGAGTGACCACTTTGAAGAGCCTGACCAGCCTACGCAGAGCATAGATACGATTATGCAAATAATCTCGGAGGCCACCGTGCCACCTGTGGGCTTGTATAATTTGGAAATGCTGGATGATGACTTAACTGACTTTGATTATGATTCTGATCCTGATATTGATGTTGAAAGCAGCGGGGAGATGATATATGCAAACTGAGTGATGCGATACTTGTAAAAATCTTATATTTCAGTTCTTGGAGAACTTTTGGGACTTGTTGGTATTTGAGTTTTGTAATTAGAGAATATATGTTTAAGCACGACTACGAGAGAGTGCTCGTAATGCTTGTATATAGCCGTTTGGTTGTAAAATGGTTTTTAGTATGCTATAGAAGGATTTGGCTTTTATGTGGGAGAAGGATGTTGGCGGTTGAAAATTGTTGGTTTTTATGCTCAACAGTGAAAATTTCAACAGCCCTTTAAATGTCGTACAATGTAGGTTCTGTAACTTTTGTACTTCGCTCTGCATGTGTAACAAATCATTACGATCTTTGTGGTTTTATGTTGAAATGCTTGTAACCTGTATGGACTTGTGTATAACAATGTTGAAAAGCACTTTCCTCTTCTTTAAAGATCTATGTATTTTAAGTGTTGTGCTGGTTGACATTGTCTTAGGTTTTCTAACTAGCATAGTCCCATTTTTTTTTATTTTTTTTTAATATTATAAGCGACGACAACATTTTCTAGTAACAAGTCGCTATTGTGCAATATTTTTAGAATAGTATGCGCGGGATTGACGACTTGATTCAGACACAATTGTTATTTGTATAGTCCATTTTGTCGTTCATTTAATTCCTTGTCTCGTTCGTCCTCTGTGTAAGTTATATGGTCTTTCATGTGTGGTTCCGAATTTAGGACAGCCTCAAATAAAGTTGTTAAACTGCTAATCACCAGTTTACATATATGGAGGATCATTTAATTGCTGAATTAGAAGCCACTGCACTCTTTAAGTCTTAAACACCCTTTTATATACAGTGCTTTGACCTTTCTCAGGACTAAATACAAAACATCTAAATAGTGCGGAGCTATATATTCATCATAAAATTGTTTCATAAAATAAAGTAAGAGGACATTGCTATAGTATTTTTTTTAGTAGGTTTAAATCGAATAAACCGTTTTGACAAAGCTATTTAGGGAGAACAAACAATTTTTTTTGAGAAGTCAGATATTCAGTTCTTTACTTTTGGGGTTCTCAAACTATTATTACTTGTGTGATTGATTAATTTCGAGCTCATAAACTCCATTAATTTGAGTGTTCCAGCAAAAAAGGTATTGTCAGGAAATTTTATCAAAACTCAGAGCACTCAAACTATATTGAACGTCGCCTTAACTCGTACATAATTTATACAAAGGAAGAACAGCTAACCAATATATAAATAAAAATAAAAAGATGGATTTGAACCCTACGTGAATCGAACACGCAACCTTCTGATCTGGAGTCAGACGCGCTACCATTGCGCCAAGGATCCACCGTGTGAGACTGGTCACACTATTTTATTTATGATTACATACATGTTTGGTTCTGCCAATTTTGCCAACATATTCCTTGTAAATTTGCATTTTTCCAGTATTGATGAAAATTTCAAATATATAATGGGGGGGAAACAAGTAACGCGATAGCATTTTGGGAGCTCAAATTCGTCCACAGTCCTTACAAGGAGAAGTTTTAACATTAATTGTTCAACTAGAACAAAAAAACGAAATGAGAAGCAAATTATGGGTATTTTTTCTGCAAATTTCAACCATCCGGAGAAAAAGCTCTTTTAGCGTTGATTTGAACATCATTTTTTCCAGAGAAAGTGTAAGCATGAATTTCTATGGAGTTTTAGGACCCGGTTCGCCAAAGATAAATTTGGGATTTATTTTCAAAACTCATGTTTTGCCATAAATTTTGCCTATATTTTGGCAAAATCCCAAATCCCAAAATTTCCCCAATTGTTGATTTTGGGTCAAAATCCCAAAACTTGGAAATTATATACGTGTTTTTCCAAAATAAAGTTGAAAAATATATTTTAAAAAGGCATGTCCAAACACATTTTGATCTTCTAACCAAACTTCACACAAATCAAATATTTCAAATTAAATTTAACATCTATGGTCAAACGCTAACTTAAATTTTTATAATTGTAGACACACTTGAACTTCTTTTGTATTTGATAGTAATTTTTAAGGTGTAATTAGATATGTCGTGAAATGGAGAAATAAAATGGTGGTCGGTGGACATGGTGAAATTAAGAAGGCGAGTAGGAGTTGCCTTGAAAGGTTTTTCCACATGTCATTTGGCTTCTTTGCCACATTACTGCGTTTGAGACTCACGCATCACCTTTTTTTGAGGAGTTGATGGAGTAGAAAGAATGATCAACGTTTTTGGGATTAGTTAGTCCCATCACTTTCCCGAATAATCAATGCTTGTGGCACAAATTCACCGTCAAATATTAGTCCATAATGAAACTAATCATATTAACTTCATTTTATTAACGGAAATATATTAAATACTCTTAGGTAGTGTTTACCTTGAAAATGTTTATAATAATTAGATTTAATTTTGTGATTTTAAAAATATGTGATCTATTTTATGCTAGTTGTTAGGCAATAAATACTAAGTGAAGGACTAGAAGTTAAGACGATGGCTTGTAGATAGCTTAATAGATGAACCGAAAACTAGGTATCGAGGCCTCGGGCTTGCATATCCGGGGCCTCAATGTCGAATCTGATACCTGGTTATGAATAGTCGATAAAGGACTAACAATTATGAGAGCTGCGATGGCAGCTCTCTATGATCAATAATGAGCAATAAATGATGAACAATTAATAGAACACAATGAGCATAAACAATAAATGTAAATAATGAAACCAAAAAAGTATGTTCAAGCTAGAGAGCAGAGAATGTTCTTATATTGAATGCAATGTATTATATCTTTTTCCCCAGATTCTCCTCCTACAAAATGACAAGGATCCCCTTTATATAAGGAGGGAAATCCCATCCAAGTACATGAGTAATTATTACAAACAAACATAGCTGGAGCAGCTACTCACTAGTCTGGTACTGACTAGTGTTTCCCTTGCAGGCTTTGTCGGCTTTGATCATATGCCTTCCCACTTTTTTACCATGACCATCAATCGGCACTGCCCCGAGGTTGGACGTCGATAGCTCCTCGGATGTGAATTTCGAACAAAGCGAAAGGTGCGTATGAGGCGTCATAATGACCGAAAATTAGACCCTCCTATTTTACTTTATATAGATAGTCCCCGCGTTTCTTAGATAAAAATGATAAGAAACGGCTCTGACACTGATCCCCTCAAGCCTCTTGCGATGATGTCATGCTTATGACGTCAGCTTTTCCGATAACTGAGACGTCCCATCGATACATCTTTCCGAGGAACATTTGATACAGAGCTAGTTGCTTTTCTTGATTTTTTCCTTTCGGTTTCAGTTTATTCGGTTTGGTAATTTCGGTTTATTTTGTTTGAATACTACTTTTTTTTTTCCACCTGGAGTCCGGTATCCGCATTGGAGCCCGACTATATCTGGATTCGTGCTGCGTAGGGCCCCATTCTGGGGGAAACGCTCCCTACCAAGGATTTTTCTATACTCAGGACTCGAACCCGGTACCTCTGGTTAAGGAAGGAGTAGTCTCATCCACTGCACCACATCTTTTCGTGTTATTTTGTTTGAATACTAACTAGTGCATAGAGTCATAGACCGTAATATTCTTAATTAAAGTACTCAAAAATACAAAACAAAAAATATTTGTTGACATAAGTTTTATCCAAACCCAACAAATATAAACCTAGAAAGAGAAAACCGTACGTAAAGAAATAAATTTGATAGTCTTGTAATGTGAAAACAGGAAAGTGAACAAGTGAACAAACGGACTAATAAATGGGAAAATACAGTTTCATATTACGGAATCAAAAACCAAAAGAGCTAACAATTAAAAAAACGTGTTTTGATATAATAATGTTTCTTCTTTTTCAACATTTTTGACTAGTCAAATGCTTCCTACCAAGAAATACACACTATAAATTCTGAAGAATGTAAAAGAGTTATCACAACGTAGGCATCCCAAAACCTAGAAGAAAAAGGAGAAGATACAGCCTTCCAAATTAAAGAAATGAGGATGATTATAACTTGTATATTCGCATTATTTGTTATACAAGAAGTGGCTATATTTCAAAATAGCTTTACAGAAAAAGCCTCTTTATGTATAATAGGAATATGGCCACTGCTGGCTGTTTCTGCCCGGGGTATGCGACAACAATTGGAACAAATGGGTTTCATGCTCCAATTTCAACACGTTCAACCTCTCAACAGATGACTCGAGAGGGAGAAAATATGGAAAACAACTAATTATTCATATCTTTCTTAATTTTTCTATGTATGTTTCTTTCTTCTTTCATATATCGTTATTGACTAATTAATTCAAGGCCTCCTAGCAAAACTTATACTATTATAAATTCTGAACAATCGAAAAAGAGTTGCATAAACCATATCTTCGCGTTACTTGTTATAGAAGAAGTTGTCATATTATATTTGTTACTCTACCGTTGTTTCTTTTCTTTCATTATGTATGAGTTGACTTCTTTTAATTTCATACTGTACGGGTTCAAATTTGACCAATCACGACCAATGACGAGTGCGACAATTGACGAGGCCTCCTCAAAGTGACGCCCTAAAGAGGACGACCCTGAAATAGGCCAGAGACTGGACGATCTTTGTAGTAGTGTATAGCCATTATGAGACATCAGGAATATTCCTTGTATTTCGTTTTGTGCAGTTGAGAAGAGTTTCTCTACTAGTATAAATAGAGGACAATAACCTTGTAAGAGAGGGAATTTTTTGGGGAAACATTATTATTGGCGAATAGACATAAATCTTATAATCTATCTTCTCTCTTTCTATCGATCTTTTTAGAGATTATTACCCTCAATTAAGATTTACCCCTTCATCTTTGATTGATTTGTTCAAAAATTTTTAATATCTTTTGAGTCGAACAATTTGGCGCCGTTTGTGGGGATTTCTATAGCTGAAATCGTAGTTTTCATCTGGATTCTTGAAAGTAATAATCGATTTTCTTTAGCATCATAAAAACCAGCGCCAGAGGAAAAGGGAGAAGCGAGGCTAAAGGCAGTAGTGGGTGTCACGAACAACCTATTGAATTCCCTCAACAAAGCCAGTGGAGAAGACAACGAGAATGCAATACCAAGTATCACATCGGAGGGGGAGATCTCACCTCCTCCGCACGGGGATCTAACGACCTTGCGCGAGAGGGGAACCTCAACATCCTCAGCAGGAGAAGCGCCACCAGCTGTCAAAAGGATACTAGAAGAATGGTTAACAAGTTCCTTGAGCAACATGCTCGAGAAACCCATTCAGGGAGATGTCGAAGACGCGCCACCCATATAAATCGCAGCTGCTGCCGATGAGCCAACCGCTACACGAACATGTAACACCCGCACTGTTACTGATTCTAGTGATGATGCACTGATGGCCATCTTAAAGAAAATGGAAGAGATGGAAAATGAAAACAAAACACTCGGCGACAAGATGAAAGAACACCAGGAGATGGTTGACAAAATACCAGGCACTCCAAAGTTATTGCCAAAACGCAATGTGGGCCGATTCATTGAACAACCATACAGCGAAGGGGCAGCTCCCCATTCTATTCCAAAGACCTTCAAAATTCCACCATACCTGAAAATATAAGATGAGACTACGGACCCGGAGGATCACTTAATCCATTACGTTATCGCAGTAAAAGGTAATGATCTATCAAAAGAACAACTACCGTCTGTGCTACTGAAAAAATTCGATGAAACTCCGACGGGGGGAGAATTGACATGGTATTCCCAACTACCAGTACGATTGATATCAACGTTCAAGGAGATGGCAAATAATTTAACTATCGCTCACGTGGGAGCGAAGAAGGCCGAGACTAGGGTTAATGATATCTTTGTCATCAGGCAAATGATAGGCGAGGGACTTTGGGATTTCCTAGCCCAATTCAATAGAGTAAGGATGAGCCTACTGAATGTGTCAGAAGGGATGGCGGTAGCAACCTTTCAAAACATGTTAAACAGGAACGTATCAAAGGTAACCAAAAAAACTACTCAGTAGACTCATGAAGTACCCCTATCACGTGGGAAGAGATCCACAATGCCTATTGCGCCGAAGTGAGGGCAGACAAGGATGACCTGAACGGCCCGTTTAAGCGATTAACGTCAACACAGACCGAGCCAAGGAGAGATCAACGTAACGACGGGCGAAGGGATCAATTACCGCATTTCAATCGATAAAGGCATTAACCCTATATCCAAACATCCAATCCACCTCCTCCACCATATGCGGATGTCGCGCCCTAACACAGTGCACCCCTCCGCAACGAAAGAGGTATGCCTCCATTACTATCTGCTCATAAATTTTATTTTTTCCCTTCAGAGATAGTGTAAGCATTGGAAAAACTGGGCACGAAGGTGCATTGGCCGCAAAAGATGAAATGGGATCCAAGTACCAGGAGGCCGAACGTCCTGTGTGAATTCCACCAGGAGAAAGGACACAAGACCGAATATTGCATAGGTTTGTGACAAGAAGTAGTGAGGATGTTAAACCAGGGGTATCTGAAAGAAATGCTAAGCGATAAAGGATGGGCCAACTTCGCTCGAGGGCACGATCAACCTCAAGGAGTTCCAAAGCCACCATCACCGGCTCGTACCATACAAATGATCATTGGCGGCAGCGATGATGCAGTGATCAACCATGTAAAATTCACCACCATACATAAACTCAAACGGATAGTTGCACATGAACAGTATGACGACCTCGAAGGCAGTATCATCTTCGATATGTTAGATGCTAACGGTTTGTATTTCCCTCACTGTGATGCTTTGGTTATAGCATTACGCATCGCGGATACTAGTGTAAAAAGAATAATGGTGGATGACAGAAGCGGCGTGTGTATTATTCACCCGCGAGTTCTCATGCAGATGAGACTCGAGGGTAAAATAATACCGTGTTGCATAATACTAACAGGTTTTAATAATGCAGTAGGCGAACATCTGGAGAAATAGTGCTGCCTGTCATGGCAGGAGGGGTTACCCTGGAAATGACATTCCACGTCATGAACCAGGAAACGGCCTACAACGCCATCATAGGACGACCATAGATACACGCCATACGAGCCGTCCCTTCAAGCTTCTATCATTTGATCAAATTTCCCACCCCATGGGGGATATTGAGCATCCGAGGCGAGCCACGTGCCGCCCAAGAATGCTAATAGATCGCCCAAGATTGCACACATACCAAACAACTAAAGGGGGCAAGTGCAGAAGCATAGCAATAAGCCATGTCGGGAACTAAACCCGATATACAAGTAGAGGCCATCAAAGACCCGGACATCTAGAGGCTTGCAAGGCAACCATAGAAGATTTTGATCCCTTCCAATTGGATAACACCGATAGCACAAAAAAGGCTTATATTGGACATAACCTCTCAAAGCCAGGTAAGTATCGTGAGTTTTTGACTAACAACTCCGATTTGTTTGCTTTTCCCACTCAGATATGCCAGGAATCCCAAGGGATATCGCCATACACAGGCTGAATGTCGATCCACTTTATCCGTCGGTATGGAAAATAAGGAGAAAATTCAATGCCGCAATCAATGAGGTAGTTAGCGAGGAGGTTGATAAACTACTCGCCAACGGTTCCATCAGAGAATCGAAATATCCCCAATGGGTCGCCAATATGGTCATGGTAAAAAAGAAGAACGAGAAATGGCAAATATGTGTTGACTTCACCGATCTAAACAAAGCATGCCCGAAGGACTCTTTCTCGTTACCTCACGTCGGCCAAATTATCGATGCAACAGCGGGGCACGAACTGCTAAGCTTCGTAGATGCTTACTCTGGCTATAACCAAATTCTAATGGCTGAAGAAGATCAAGAAAAGACCACTTTTATCACTCATCAAGGAACGTACTGCTATAAGGTGATGTCGTTCGGGCTCAAGAATGCAGGGGCTACGTATCAAAGGTTAGTCACCAAAATGTTCAAAGAACAACTCGGTAAGACCATGGAGGTTTACACCGATGACATGCTAGTGAAGTCAACAAAGAAAGAGGATCACATCGATCATATGAAGAAAGCCTTTGAGATATTAAAGCAGTACGGGATGAAACTGAATCCCGAAAAATGCGCCTTCGGTATAGCTTCAGGAAAGTTTCTTGGTTTCCTAGTGTCACAAAGGGGAATCGAGGTCAACCCGGATCAAATCAGGGCCATCGATGCAATACTGGAGATACTGACCAGCAAAAAGCAGGTGCATAAATTAACAGGGTGAATAGCCACCTTATCAAGATTCATTTCACGATCCTCGGATAGATGCCACAAATTCTTCAATGTGCTAAGGAAGGATCACGGGTTGCAATGGAACAAAGAATTTGTCGACACCATGAGAAAACTAAAAATGTACCTATCTTCGCCACCACTACTCATCAAAGCGGACCCGGGTGAATGTCTACTTGTGTATCTAGCAGTTTCCAAAGTTGCGGTAAGCACAGTCTTGGTCTGTGAAAGTAAAGGATACGCAGTCTCCAATTTACTATATCAGCAAAACCTTAATTGACGCCGAAACAAGGTACCCTTACCTTGAAAAACTAGCTCTAGCATTGGTCGTAGCTTCACGAAAGCTTAGATCGTACTTTTAATGTCACCCCTAAAAGGTGGTGACAACCTTTTCCCTAAGAGGTATCCTACACAAACCCGAACTATCGGGTAGACTATCCAAGTGGGCCATTAAACTAAGCGAACACGACATAACGTACCAACCGCGAATTGCCATTAAGTCATAGGTGCTCGCCGACTTCATTGCTAATTTCAGCACGAAAATATTGCCCGAGGTATAATAGGAAGCACTCCGCACTTCCTCACATACCGCCCTCTGGGTCCTCTACACCGACATTGCCTTTAATGCCTCAAGATCAGGACTAGGACTCGTCCTCGAAGTCCCTACAGGTGAAGTAATTTGCCAGTCCATATGACGCCCCAAAGTGACTAACAATGAGGGCCGAGTATGAAGCTGTGATTGCAGGTTTGAAGTTAGCCCTCAAATATGGCGCTCGACGACTCGTCCTCCATTGCGACTCTCAACTCGTGGTAAACCAAGTCATCGGTACTTTCCAAATCAAAGAACAGAGACTACAAAAGTAACAATCGGAAATTCACAAACTACCGCCAAAATTCGATGAATGCCGTCTCGACCAAATACTTAGGGCACACAATTTCGAAGTAGTTGGCCTCGCCAAACTAGCTGCGGCCACCAAAAATATTAAAAAAGAAAATGTGGTCACTCTTCTCCATTCCACAATTGACCATGTCAAGGTACGTTCTATAAACTTATCTTGGGACTGGTGTAACCGCCTCGTAGCATATTTGCAGGATGGAATGCTCCCGCAACATAAAAAAGGAGCTAAAAAACTCTGGATACAGGCAACCCGATACAGCCTTGTAAACTGTGATCTCTACAAAAGAACATTTGACGGCCCCCTTACCAAATGTCTTGGGCCAAATGAAACGAGGTGAGTACTGGAAAAAGTACACGAAGGGCACTGCGATGCCCACACAGGGAACCGCACCCTCGTTTGATGCCTCATCCGCGCCGGGTGCTACTAGCCCACCATGAAAAAAGAAGCCACCGACTATGTCAGGATATGTGAACAGTGTCAAAAGTACGCCCCTATGATACATCAAGATGGGGAACTCCTTCATTCCTTCACTTCACCATGGCCGTTCATAAAGTGGGGAATGGACATAGTCAGTCCCCTCCCAGTAGGACGAGGTGAGGTACTCTTCCTTTTGGTTTTAACTGATTAATTTTCTAAATGGGTGGAAGCAGGTGCATACAATAAGATACGTGAGCAGGAGGTCATCACATTCATATGGAAAAACATAATATGCCGTTTTGGCATCCCCAAAGAAATCAGCTGCGACAATGGACCTCAGTTCATCGAAAAAAGAACGACTGAGTTTTTCGAAAAATGGCACATCAAATGAATACTCTCCACGCCATATCACCCTGCCGCCAATGGCCAAGCCGAATCCTCCAATAAATCAATACTGAATATATTGAAAAAGAATTTTGAGGATTCTAAAGGGCTATGGCTTGAACGACTATCGGAAGTATTATGGGCATACCGCACTACGCCAAAAACTAGCACAGGAGAAACGCCATATTCATTGGTCTACGAGACTGACGCAGTCATACCCACCGAGGTCGGAGAACCCAGTTTAAGATATTCCAACAAGAGCGGACCAAGCAATGACGAAAATAGGCTAAAAGACCTGGATAAAGTCGAAGAACGAAGAGACATGGCCCATATAAGAATGGTAGCCCAGAAGCAACAAGTGGAAAGATACTACAACAATAAAGCCAAAGTGTAACCACTCCAAGTCGGAGACTACGTCCTCAAGGCTAAAACACAAGCATCGAAAGACCCTAATGAGGGAAAATTGGGAACAAACTGGGACGGACCATACAAAATCATAGCTGCAGCAAACAAAGGAGCATTCCAGTTAGAAACAATAGAGGAAAAATTACTCCAAAACAACTGGAATGTCTCTCATCTCAAGTACTTCCACTTCTAAACGAAGGCGTCACCTAAGTCATACTCTTTTTACCTAACCCGAGTTTTGTCCCAATCGAGTTTTTGCGGGGAGGTTTTTAACGAGGCGGCAAGGGAGACGCCTCAAGGATCGAAGTGCTATTCATTACCTCGACCCATCGACATGATCTCCAGAGCGAAGTAATGAAGGGACTGGACATAGATAATCAAATCTCCATTGTATGTTCAAATTCAACATGAGATTCTTACAAGAATTTAATAAAATCTCCATTGTACGTGCAGAGTCAACATGTGATCCTTACTAGTATATAATTAAACCTCCATTACATGAATAAAGCCGACATGTCTTCCTACGAGAATACGATCAAATCTCCAACAAGAAATGGCCAACGCCATCGACAATAACATAAGTTTGACCTCATTCGAACTACAACGGGATCCTACTTCGACGACAGTTCGAAGCGACATCCCAATGGCCAAGGTCATCGATAAAAACATAAGTTCGACCTTGTTCGAACTATGATGAGATCCTACTTTGACGATAGTTTGAAGCAACATCCCAATGGCCAAGGCCATCAAAAAATAACATAAGTTCGACCTTGTTCGAACTACAACGGGATCCTACTTCGATGACAGTTCGAAGAAACATCCCAATGGCGAAGGCCATCGACAAATAACATAAGTTCGACCTCATTCGAACTACGACAGAATCCTACTTCGACGATAATTCGAAGCAACATCCCAATGGCTAAGGCCATCGACAAATAACATAAGTTTGACCTCGTTCGAACTACAATGGGATCCTACTTTGATGACAGTTCAAAGCAACATCCCAATGGCCAAGGCCATCGACAAATAACATAAGTTCAACCTCGTTCGAACTACGAAAGGATCCTACTTCGACGACAGTTCGAAGCAATATCCTAATAGCCAAGGCTATCGACAAATAACATAAGTTCGACCTCGTTCGATCTACGATGGGATACTACTTCAACGATAGTTTGAAGCAACATCCCAATGGCCAAGGCCATTGACAAAAACATTAGCTCGACCTCGTTCGAATTATGATGGGATCCTAATTTGATGATAGTTCAAAGCAATATTCCAATGGCCAAGGCCATCGACAAAAACATGAGTTCGACCTCATTTGAACTACGATAGGATTCTACTTCGACGATAGTTTGAAGGGACATCCCAATGGCCAAGGCCATCGATAAAAACATTAGTTCGACTTCGTTCGAATTATGACAGGATCCTACTTCGACGATAGTTCAAAGCAATATCCCAATGGCCAAGGCCATCAAAAAATAACATGTCGACCTCATTCAAACTACGATGGGATCCTACTTCGATGAAAGTTCGAAGCAACATCCCAATGGCCAAGGCCATCAGCAAAAACATGAGTTCGACCTTGTTCAAACTACGATGGGATCCTACTTCGATGACAGTTCAAAACGACATCCAAATGACCAAGACCATCGACAAAAACATGAGTTTGACTTCATTCGAACTACAACGGGATCCTACTTCGATGACAGTTCGAAGCAATATCCTAATGTCCAAGGCCATCAACAAAAAATATGAGTTCGACCTCGTTCTAACTGCGACCGGGTACTACTTCAATGACTGTCCGAAGTAACATCCCAATGGCTAAGGCCATCGACAGGTACCCCAGATACCACAAACATTGCAAAGAAGAGCAAATCGACAAAATATATTTTACATTGCATCAAAATGTTATTTACAATATTCACAATTGGGCTCAAGTACACCCTCTGCAAAAATCCCAAAACAAAAGCAAGTACAAGAAAAGACTACATATCATCCCCGATGGGGTAAGCCTCTTCGTACCACGAGTCCGAAGCAAGATGGTTCGCATTATCAGAATTGATGTCGCCCCCGCAGGTGTAAGAGGGTCGTACCCGCAAGCCTTTTGAGCTGTACGAGCTTCGATGTGCATGGCCTGAAGCCCCATCTCAGTCGCCCTTCCCTCGGCATGAAAAGCCTTGTACACATCAAACCAAGCCTCATCATGAACCTACAACTCATATAAACGACAAGGCATAACTGGATCAGCTGAGGCACGAGACGTAGAAGGCTGAGAACGTCGGGTTGCATCCTGCCCTCAACGAGGCCACCTGCCCATATAGTGCAGATAGCTCTACCTCCAACTCTTTAACACGCCCTTCAAGCCCCACAACCTTAAGATTAGAGGCCTCCCTAACACGCCCTTCAAGCCCCACAACCTTAAGATTAGAGGCCTCCCTCTCCCCAGTCAACTCTGACCTGGAAATATGGAGGACATCTTTCAAAGACACCATTTCAGAAGTAGCTATTGCTAGCTTATCAACACTAACGTCCAGATCGCCCTTAAGCCCCTCAATATCCGATGCCTTAGCACTCAACTCAGTGGTCAAGTCGGCCTCATTTGCCTGTAAGTAGGCATTCTCAACCATCACCCCCTACTCAACTCGAGCTCATCCTTATTCGACTTAAGGGAGGCCTCCAACTCACTATTGCGGGTGACATGAGCTCCTCATCCCTCTCCCTCAACTCTTCAACCTTGCGCTCCAATTGATCCTTCTACTGTTTGAGCCCTTCGCGAAACAACTAAAACTCAGGGTCCTGATGATAAATGTCGGCCATCGCCTAATGCTTAGCACGATACTATTGATATTTGGATGACATCTTTTCATAAAGGACCTTCTTTCTCCTCTCCCGAAGCTCTCGCTCAAACTCCATGACGAGGGTCTGGAAAAAAACAAAAGAGGGGGAAGTTAGAAACAAAATACAGAACGATGATCACCACACAAACCTAATGACGAAAAGGGAAGAAAAAGCACCTACCTTCAGGGCCATACCGGTGACCTTCTGAGACAACTCCATATCACTCATCGCCCTAAGCATCTCGTTTTCAGGAGTGGCACATAGAGGAGATAGGGCAGAAGCCACTTGCTCGCTGTTCAGCAGCAAGTTGTGGTCCCCCGGGGTGACTATATGACGATCATAATCATCCGTTCTAACCTCTACATGGGTATGGCGATCCACAAATTTATTGATATCCTTTGGGTCGACATCCGAACCTGAACCGTCATCCTCAACACCATGTCTTCCGACATTGGATGACGCACCACCTTCGGTAGAGCGCACTAAGCTAGCCCCTGGGTAAACTTTTTCCACTTGGGGAGATCTCCCTGATAAAATGGCATCGGCCATAAATACGGGCACAGGGGCTGCCTGCGACGCCTTGCTTTCATTATCGTCCATGGCTATGCCCTTCCAAGCTCCAGCCTCCTCCTATTTCTCGATAATGGCTCGTCCCCGTTAGCGTATTCATCTAAAGGGTGTGAGGCCGGTACCAAGAATCCTCCTCTCTCACGACCACGACTCGAGACAGACCTTTTAATTGAATAGGTTGAGGGAGACCTTCTCAAACAGACTCACACAAAACAAACTGCGTATCTGTGGTGGCAACAACTTATCAAAATGCAGGGACTAGCGCCCTTTGCCTGGAAGCTCCTCGACTCATCATCATAAAAAGGCCATATCATTAAATAAGGTCATATAGTCAATGAAGTAGTAAGGAAGATATTTACTAGAGGGGACTTTAGGGCTGTAACGCTTCATGAAGGCGGGCCAATCTTGAGTCTCTGTTGCATAAGGCAATAGACGGTCCACCCAATCCTTGATATCCACAATAGGGCGAGGCGGACGTTCCATAGCTACAAACAGGAAATGAGCAAACTTTATAATAAATATAGAGGAAAGGAGAGTAAAATATGTGGTGACACTTACGAGCCTCATTCCATCGCTCCGTAAACCTGGCGGCATCAGAAACGATATGCTCAGTTTTGACAAAGAAATATTTGTGCCAAAACTTACCACTTGCCCGATAAACAGTCCCGACTACCATCCCCTTCGTATCACAGAGCCTCAAGTGCACCATGGTACCTCTAAGAAAGCCAGACATAAACAGGTGCAAAAGATGGTGGATGGAAACGTAGCACTTTGCCAATACTGCATACTTGGTAAGTAGCAGAAGTATCTTGAGCGTATACGGCGAAAGTTGTGCCAAAAAAACTTGGTAAAATATACAAAATTCTTCCGCTAAGGGAAAAAGAGGAAGAGTATAGCCAATCATGAAAGGGTACTCATAGAAAGCACAGTACCCGGGTCTATGGACCTCCACATAGTCTCTCCCCGCTGGAACCATCTCTACATGAGCAGGAATGTCGTACTTCAAATGAAGAGCATCAATATGAATTTGCTTCGTCTCAGAGAATACGGGGATCAGAGTAAGGGGGGATCCTTAAGAAAGTCACTCCGAGACGAGGGATGTCTTGGCAGTAGCTCCTCTACCGTAGGAAGGCTGTCACCTACCTCTACCACCGTATCTTCACCACCAGAAGGGGGTGCCATGGATAATGGGGTGGCCTCAGTAACCTCTTCATGAGAACGATGAGATTTTGGCATAATATTGTTCAGAGGGATATCGATACAGAAAGGAGGAGGAATAAGCTTCGGATGAAGAACGTAAGAAGAAGCAGGAAGGTGTGAAAGAAAACTCGGAAGAATGAAGGAGGATATCAAGAGAGGAATGGCCGAAAACTTTTGAAAAAACAAACCCTTCATCTATTTATAAGGTTGGTTGGCACCAGAATCGAAGCAAAATGTCACGAAGCAGCGCTAGAACTAAAGCGTCAGGCCATCAAATCCTACCTCGAAAACATCCGTAATGATGACGCACGTAAAGATGATATCATTTCCCGTTAAATTATATTTCCAATATCTTGCTCAGTATGCTGACCTCCCCCCATTGGCCATTCCGCAACGTCACAATGGCTCAAATTTCTCCATAAGAATGCATGGTCTCCGCTCATCGAGGATGCAGCTAGAAGTGACCCTAACAAGTGGAGGGACTAACTGTATGAGTCTAAATTTGACCAATCATGACCAACGACGAGTGTGATAATTGACGAGGCCTCCTTAAAGTGACGCCCTAAAGAGGACGACCCTGAAACAGACCAGAGACTGGACGACCCTTGTAATAGTGTATAGCCATTAGGGGACATCAGAAATATTCCTTAAAATATTCCTTGCATTTCGTTTTGTGCAGTTGAGAAGAGTTTATCTACTAGTATCAATAGAGGGCAATAACCTTGTAATAGAGGGGATTTTTTGGGGAAACATTATTATTGGCGAATAGCCATAAATCTTATAATCTATCTTCTTTTTTTCTATCAATCTTTCTAGAGATTATTATCCTCAGTTAAGATTTACCCCTTCATCTTTGATTGATTTGTTCAAAAAATTTTAATATCTTTTGAGTCAAACATATACAGTATTAGTACCCGCACGATACGCGGATACAAACCATGTCGAATAGTGATTTGAATAATTTGAATTATGTATAAATAACTTTAAAATATAAACCTTCCAGATAAAATTTATAGATAATAATTAGATATTAATTAAGAAGCAAGACATGAAACCATTTTGCAAATGTGATGGCCCAAAAGGTCATCTCTTATTTTAAAAGTAGAATCTATGTTCCGAGGCCTTGAAAACCTCTTTTTATATCCCCTCAATTTGCGTGCACAGTCCGGGTGCAATGCGGAAAGCTTTTGTGTGAAAAATTTAAGAAATAATGATTGTAGGCTCAAAAAGATGATTTTAGTTGACTTTAGTCAATATTTTGGGTAAACGGATCTGGACTCATGTTTCGAAAGTCCCATAATGTCCGTAGTAAAATATGGGACTTGGGAGTATGTCCAGAATCAAATTTCGAGGTCCCTAACCCAAGAAATAAATTTTTGAAGAAAATTATTTAACTGAAAGTATAATGGTTTTTGGAAACTGAATAAGATTAGATCTTGTTGGTGTCGGGTCCGTATTTTAGTTCTGGAGCTTGGTACAGGTCTATTATGATATTTAGACCTTATCTGCGAAATTTGGTGAAAAACGAAAGTGATTTGATGTAATTTGGACACTTGGTTGAGAAAAAAAAAATTTTGAACTATCTGGAAACTTTCATGAGTTTTGGTGTTGGATTCATAATTCTAGATGTTATTTTGGCAGTTTGATCGCATTAGGAAGTTTGTATGATATTTTTGAACTTGCGAACGTGTTTGGATTGGAGCCCCGAGGGCTCGGGTTAGTTTCGGAAAGGCTACATAGCGTTTAGAACTTAAAAATATAGCTGGAGCATCTGGTGTCTGTAGCAGGCCTCTGATCTCGCAAATGCGATCTAGGCATCGCAAATGCGATCAGGCATCGCAAATATGGTCTAGATAATGTGGCGTATAGGTGAGGTGACGAGTACCTATGCACCACCCAATTATCATTTTTAACTTGCTGCCTTCCCCGTTTCCTAATATATTGTTTCTTGATCATAATTGTTTCCATGTCTAATCGCTTCATATTAACTGTTGTTTTCTCTATTAAAATACAAATTGTTTCATAGTTTCATTTTATTTCCTCGTTGGTTGGAGTTGGTTGTTGGAGCTTCATAGTATACTTTGGTTGGTCTCGCTGAGTAGTTTTAACTGTTGATGTTTTGTAATGGCATATGCTTCCCATTGTTATGATTTAAGATATAAATATTGTCGAAGGTTTTTAATTAAATTGTGAAATGCCTGTTCTTGTGTTGTGATTGGTACTGATATGTTGGGATCGGGTTTCACGCCGCAATAGGAGGAATAAGGGCGAAATGTGATTATCTGGTGGGATCGGGTTGTATGCTGCTACAAGGAGTAATAAGGGTGGACATGTGGGATCGGGTTGCGGCCCACAACAAGAGGAATAAGGGTGATATGTGTTGAGGAGTAATAAAGGTGGACTGGTGGGATTAGGTTGCACGCCACACCAAGTAGTAATAAGGGTAAATATTGATAATGTTATTATTTATATGGTGGGATCAGGATGCACTCCGCATCAGTTTTTGTTTTAGTATTCATTTTTGTTTAAGTTCATTACTGAGATGTTGAAACTCTAAGTTTAATGCAAATTTTTGTTATATTTCATTCCGTATTTATTTTCCGCTTTAGTATAAATTGTTACATGATGTATATGTTGTGATGCCCCACCATAGCCTCGTCACTACTTCGTCGAGGTGAGGCTTGGCACTTTCCAGTATATGGGGTCAGTTGTACTAACACTGCACTCTGCACTTTCTGTGTAGATTTCAGAGCTAGTGGCCGATCAGAGTTCGAGGTTGTTTCCTTCAGTTCACAGGAGACCCAAGGTAGTCCTGTAGGCATCCACAGGCCCTATCGTCCCCTTCTATCTTTATTGCATTATGTTTTAATTTTCCTCCGAGACAGATGTATATTTTTCC
This sequence comes from Nicotiana glauca, assembly GCA_026770625.1. Classification (NCBI taxonomy): domain Eukaryota; kingdom Viridiplantae; phylum Streptophyta; class Magnoliopsida; order Solanales; family Solanaceae; genus Nicotiana; species Nicotiana glauca. The sequence continues at coordinate 96,695 of MU783885.1, read as the reverse complement.
TTCAAACCAATATTACGGTTTTTTTGTTATTAGCATAAAGATAATCTTTTAAACTGTGTTCTTCCGCATTCATTTCTATTGATTTTCTTTTGTTAAGTTTTAAATTATTAAAAGATAAAGGAAAAGGTGAAATATTCTGTAACATTGGCTTGCCTAGCGAGTATAATATTAGGCGTCATCACAGTCCTGATAGAGGAAAATTCGGGTCGTAACAAGTTGGTATCAGAGCTCTAGGTTGCTTAGGTCTCACAATTCACGGACAAGCTTGGTAGAGTTTGAGGGATCAATATGGAGATGTCTGTGCTTATCCCCAGCGCCTACAGAGTTAGGAACAATTTTACTTCTATTTATCTCTGTCGTGTGGTTTGATCTCTCAATGTTAATTGAACTCTTTACTCTGTTCTTTTGCAGATGGAGAGAACACTTATTGCTTCATCAGCTGATCAGCAGCCCGAGTCCCCGATGGCAGATCCTACGAGGGGCAGGGCTCGGCCTAGAGCTCGAGCAGTAGCACTAGCAGCGGTGCCTCAGATAGAGTTTGATGATGAGGTTCTGACCCAGACCGTTCTAGCAGGGTCATCTCAGGTTCTAGAGGGGTTCATAGCTACCCCGATACTTCAGGATGCTTTGGTCCGTCTAGTGGGCCTTATGGAGAGTGTTACCCAGGCTGGTATATTTCCTGTACCACCATCCATCTCTCAGGCTGGGAAAGGAGCACAGACTCCCGCTACTCACACTCCGGAGCAGATGGCACCCCAGTTTCACACTCCAGTAGCTCAACTAGTTGGGGTAGTTTCGCCGGGTGTTGTAGCACAGACCGGTGATGGATAAGCTATGTCTTCTGATGCCTTATGTAGATTGGACAGGTTTACCAAGCTTTTCACTACTACCTATGTCAGTACATCTCTAGAGGATCCCCAAGACTATTTGGACAGTTTTCATGAGGTTCTACAGAACATGGGGATAGTGGAGACCAATGGGGTCTACTTTGCCGCTCTTCGCTTATCAAGTTCTACCAAGAAATGTTCGAGAGATTATTGGTTGGCCAGACCAGCTGGGTCACCAGCTCTCACTTGGGACCAGTTCTTGAAGCTATTCTTGGATAAGTATCTTCCTATCAGTTAGAGAGAGGACTATCGGAGGCAGTTTGAGCGCCTTCAGTAGGGTTCCATGACCATCACTTAGTACAAGACCAGATTTGTTGATTTGGCCCGTCATGCTCTTCTTATACTTCCTACCGAGAGAGAGAGGGTGAGGAGGTTTATTGAGGAACTCGCTCAGCTTATCAGATTGTAGATGGCTAAATAGACAAGGAGCAAGATTTCTTTCGAGGATGCAGCTAATGTGGCTAGACAAGTTGAGATGATTTTAGCTCAGGGGAGTGGTCAGGGGTCTAACAAGAGACTTTATCACTCCGGTAGATTTAGTGGGGCCTCATTTGGAGGTCGGGGTACTTTTGATAGAGGCTATTATCCCAGGCTATTTCATTCAGCACTTCAGACATCTTATGGAGTTTCAAGGGGTCATGGACCTTATGTACCTTCTTCAGGATAGCCCGCTTATAGTGCACCGCCAGCTCCTATCAGAGCACCTGCTCTTCAGAGTTATTATCGTGGTCAGCTGGCCCATCAGGGTTAGTCTCAGTTTCATCAGCCATAGTATTCAGATGGTTGTTTTGAGTGTGGTGAGTATGGGCATGTTCGGAGGACCTATTTGAGGTTAGTGGGTGTTCAGTCACAGTAGCAGAGTTCTCGTGCCATGATTCCGGCACCGCCTGCCCAGCCAGTTAGAGGTAGTGGTCAACTTGCTGGAGGTGGAGGTCAGGCTGTTAGAGGTAGAGGCCAGGCCACTAGAGGTGGAGGCCAGCCAGCAGAAGGCCATCCCAGAGATATGGTTCAGAGTGGTAGGCCCCAGCCCCAATGTTATGCTTTCTCAGCCAGGTCTGAGGCTGAGTCCTCTGATGCAGTTATCACAGGTACTGTTTTGGTTTGTAGTAGAGATGCTTCAGTTCGGTTTGATACAAGGTCTACATACTCCTTTGTGTCTTCTTATTTTGCTTCATATTTGGTTATGCCTTGTGATTCTTTGAGTTCTCCCATATATGTGTCCACTCTGGTGGGTGATTCTATTGTTGTAAATCGTGTCTATCGTTCGTATGTGGTTGTTATTGGGGATCTTGAGACTAGTGTAGATCTTCTACTTATTGATATGGTATATTTTGATGTCATTTTGGGGATGGATTGGCTGTCATCTTATCATGCTATATTGGATTGTCATGCCAAGACCGTGACTTTAGCTTTACCGGGGTTGCCTCGATTGGAGTAGAGGGGGAACTCTGGTCATTTTACCAGCAGGGTTATCTCTTATATGAAGGCTCGTTGTATGGTCGAGAAGGGGTGTTTGGCTTACTTGACTTATGTTCATGATTCTAGTGCTAAGGTTCCTTCAATAGATTCTGTGCCAGTTGTTCGGGAGTTTCCAGAGGTTTTCCTGCAGACTTGCTGGGGATGCCACTCGATAGGGATATTGAATTTTGCATTGATTTGGCTTCGAGCACCCAGCCCATTTCTATTATGCCGTATCACATGGACCTACCAGAGTTGAAAGAATTGAAGGATCAGTTACAAGATTTTCTTGTTAATAGACCTAATGTCTCACCCTAGGGTGCGCCGGTGTTGTTTGTTAAGAAGAAGGATGGATCGATGAGGATGTGCGTAGATTATCTGCAGTTGAACAAAGTCACCATTAAGAACAAGAATCCATTGCCTAGGATTGATGATTTGTTTGATCAACTTCAAGGTGACAAGGTATTTTTGAAAATTAATTTGAGATCTAGCTACCATTCGTTGAAGATTAGGGCTTCCGATGTCCCTAAGAAAACTTTTCGGACTCGATATGGGCATTATGAGTTCCTAGTGATGTCATTTGGGTTGACAAATTCCCTAACAACATTTATGGATTTGATGAATCGGGTGTTCAAGCCCTATCTGAAGCCCTATCTGGATTCCTTTGTGATTGTTTTCATTGGCGATATCTTGAACCACTTCCGCAGTCGAGAAGAGCATGAGAAGCATCTTTGAGCCGTTCTCCAAACTCTGAGAGATAGCTAGTTATATGCTAAGTTTTCGAAATGTGAGTTTTGGTTGAGTTCAGTTGCATTCTTGGGTCACGTTGTATTAGTAGAGGGTATTCAGGGGGATCCTAAGAAGATCGATGCAATCAAGGACTGGCCTAGGCCTACATCATCTACATAGATCCAGAGTTTCTTGGGTTTGGCGAGTTATTACCATCCGTTTGTGGAGGGGTTTTCATCTATAGCAACCCCGATAACCAGGTTGACCCAGAAGGGTGCCCCGCTCAAGTGGACGGACGAGTGTAAGGCAAGCTTTTAAAAGCTCAATACAATTTTAAGTATGGCACCGGTGTTGGTATTGCCCACAGTTTTAGGGCCATATACAGTATATTGCAACATATCCCATAGTTGACTTGATGCAGTGTTGATGCAGAATGGCAAGGTTATTGCATATGCTTTGCGGCAGTTGAAGATTTATGAGGAGATTTATCCATTTCATGATTTGGAGCTAGCATCCATTTCATGGTTTTCATGAAGATTCACGCGCTGAAGATTTGGAGGCATTATTTTTATGGCGTGTCGTGTGAGGTGTTCACGGATCACAAGAGTTTGCAATACTTGTTCAAGCAGAAAGAGCTAAATTTGAGGCAAAGGAGGTGGTTGGAGCTATTGAAAGACTATGATATCACCATCTTATATCATCCCGGAAAGGCCAATATGGTGGACGAGCTTTGAGTAGGAAGTCGGCTAGTGTATATTCAAGTCTGTGAGAGACCGCTTGCTTTGGATGTTTAGGCTTTGGCCGATCAGTTTGTGAGGTTGGCTATTTCTGAGCCTCGTCATGTTCTAGCTTGTACAATCACTCAGTCTTCATTGTTTGAGCGTATCAAGGATCGACAGTATGATGACCCTCATTTAATTTTCCTTAGGGACACAGTGTGGCATGGTGGTGCCAAGCAAGTTACAGTTGGAGATGATGAGTATGCAAGGTCGTGTTTGTGTGCCTAATATGGATAGACTTTGTGAGTTGATTCTAGAGGAGGCCCATAGTTCCCGATATTCTATTCATCCGAGCACCGTTAAGATGTATCAGGATTTGTGGCAGCATTATTGGTGGAGGAGGATGAAGAAGGATATTTTTTCATACGTAGCTCGATGTTTGAATTGTTAGCAGGTAAAGTACGAGTATCAGAGACCTGGTGGTTTTCTTTAGAAGATTGAAATTCATGAGTGGAAGTGGGAGCATATCACTATGGACTTCGTTGTTGGACTCCCACGGACTAAGAGGAAGTTCGACGCAGTATGGGTTATTGTGGATAGGCTGACTAAGTTAGCGCATTTCATTCCTGTGGCAGTTTTCTATTCTTCGGAGCGGTTGGTAGAGATATATATCCGGGAGATCGTTCGTCTTCATGGTGTGCCCGTGTCTATCATTTCTGATCGAGTTACGTAGTTTACCTCACATTTTTGGAGGGCAGTGCAGCGTAAGTTGGGTACGCAGGTCGAGTTGAGCATAGCATTTCATCCTCAAACGGATAGACAGTCCCGTCGTACTATTCAGATTTTGGAGGATATGCTTCGCGCATGTGTTATTGACTTTGGAGGTTCTTGGGATCAGTTCTTGCCGTTAGTAGAGTTTGCCTACAAGAATAGTTAACAGTCGAGCATCCAGATAGCTTCTTATGAGGTTTTATATGCTAGACGGTGTCGATCGCCGGTTGGGTGGTTTGAGCCGGGGGAGGCTCGGTTGCTGGGTATAGATTTAGTATAGGATGCCTTGAATAAGGTTAAGATCGTTCCGGATAAACTTCATACAACTCAGTCCAGGAAAAAGAGTTATGCTGACCGTAAGGTTCGTGATGTGGCATTCATGGTCGGGGAGCGAGTGTTGCTTCATGTGTCGCCCATGAAGGGCGTGATGAGATTTGGAAAGAAGGGCAATTTAAGCCCTAGGTTCATCAGACCTTTTGAGATCCTTGATCGAGTGGGAGAGGTGGTTTACAGACTTGCATTGCCACCAGGTTTATCAGCTTACACCCAGTGTTTCATATGTCCATGCTTCAGAAGTATCACGACGATCCATCTCACGTGTTAGACTTCAGCACTGTCTAATTGGACCAGGATTTGACCTACGAGGAGGTGCCGGTAGCTATTCTAGACCGGCAGGTTCGTTAGTTGTGATCAAAGAGTTATCGTTCGGTTCTTGTGCGGTGGACAAGTCATCATGTTGAGGCAGCTACCTAGGAGTCCGAGTCCAATATGCGGAGCTGATATCCCCATCTTTTCACCAACTCAAGTACTTTTCTTTGTCCTTTTGAGGATGAACGATTATTTTAGAGGTGGAGAATACGACGACCCAAAAGGTCATCTCTTATTTTAAAAGTCGAATCAGTGTTTTGAGTCCTTGAAAAGCTTCTTTTATCTCTTCTCGATTAGCGTGCACAATCCGGAAACGATGCCGAAAAGCTTTTGTGTGAAAAATTTAAGAAATAATGATTGTTGGCTTAAGAAGATGATTTTAGTTGACTTCGGTCAACATTTTAGGTAAACGGACTCGGACCCGTATTCCGATAGTCCCGGAGGGTTCGTAGTAAAATATGAGGCCTGAGCGTATGTCCGGAATCCAATTCAGAGGTCCCTAGCCTTAGAAATAAATTTTTGAAGAAAATTGTTTAACTGAAAATATAATGATTTTTGGAAACTAAATAAGATTTGATCTTGTTGGTGTCGGGCTTGTATTTTAGTTTCGAAGCCTGGTACAGGTCCGTTATGATATGTAGACCTTATTTGTGAAATTTGGTGAAAATCTGAAGTGATTTGATGTAATTTGGACCCTTGGTTGAGAAAATAGTAATTTTGAACTATCTGAAAAATTTCATGAGTTTTGGTGTTGGATTCATAGTTCTAGATTTTATTTTGGCGATTTGATCGCATGAACAAGTTCGTATGATATTTTTGGCCTTGCGTGCATGTTTGGTTTGGAGACCCTTGGGCTCGTGTGAGTTTCAGATAGGTTACGGAGTGTTTAGCACTTAGAAAATATAGCTGGAGCATCTGGTGTCTGTAGCAGGCCTCTGATCTCGCAATTATGAGATTAGGCATCACAAATGCGATGTAGGCAGTTATCACAAATGCGAGATTTTAATTCGTAAATGCGAAGAAGCCAGGGCCAGCTTAGTTCTCGCAAATATAAAGAATGTCCAGGAAGGCCAGTAGTCGCAAATGAGACATAATGGTAGCAAATGCGAAGGCAGCAGAAATTTCGAAGGTTTGCATTTGCGATGTCCTTCTCGCAATTGCAAGCTTTGCAAATGCAAAGTTCCAATCTCAATTGTGACATATGCAGCTGTTAAGTTAGGACTTAGACGAGATTGTTCACCCATTTTTCAATTCTCTCGAACCCTATACCCCCATAGGCAATTTTTCAAAGATCCAAACTTCTTTAAATCATAGGTAAGTGATTTATAACTCATTTATTTCAATCTATTTCATCTGTTTGCAAGATTTAATCCCAAATTTAGGCATTTTCATGGGAAAATTGGGTATTTTGGGTAGGATTTAAGAATTTCAAAATTTAGGGATTGACCTAAATTTGAGGCCGGATTTCAAAACCAATTGTATCTCCGGGCTCGGGGTTGAATAAGTAATCGGGTTTTGATCCGAACATCGAGTTTTGGCCAAGCGGGATCGGGGTCAATTTTTGACTTTTTGGGAGAAATGTTAGGAAATCTATGATTATGCATTGAAATTATTTTCTTTAGCATTTATTAATGTTATTAAGTTAATTATGGCTAGATACGAGGGAATTGGTGTTGGAATCGAGAGGTAAAGCGATGATTGAGCTTGGAAATACTCGCTGGCTTGAGGTAAATGTTTGGTCTAACCTTGACTTGAGGGATTAGGGATCCCTGACCTATTTGCTATGTGAAATTCCATGTGTGTGGCGTATAGGTGTGGTGACAAGTACCTACGCGCTACCAAATTATCATTTTTAGCTTGCTCCCTTCCCCGTTTCCTAATATACTGTTTCTTGTCTTAATTGCTACTTGCTCATAATTGTTTCCATGTCTTATTGCTTCATATTAACTGTTGTTTTCTCTATTGAAGTACAAATTGTTTCATAGTTTCATTTTATTTCCTCGTTGGTTGGAGTAGGTTGTTGGATCTTCATAGTATACTTTGGTTGGTCTCAATGAGTAGTTTTAACTGTTGAAGTTTCGTAATGGCATAGATTTCCCGTTGTTATGATTTAAGATATAAATGTTGTGGAAGGTTTTAAATTAAATTGTGAAACGCCTGTTCTTGTGTTGTGATTGGTACTGATATGTTGGGATCAGGTTGAACGCCGCAACATGAGGAATAAGGGTAAAATGTGATTGTCTGGTAGGATCAGGTTGCATGCCGCAACAAGGCATAATAAGGGCGGATAGGTGGGATTGGGTTACGCGCCGCAACAAGTGGAATAAAGGTGATATGTGTTGACGAGTAATAAGGGTTGACTTGTGGGATGGGGTTGCGTACCACAATAAAGAGTAATAAGGGTGAATATTGATATTGTTATTGTTTATATGGTGGGATCATGATACACACCGCATCAGTTATTGTTTTAGTATTCATTTCTGCTGAAGTTCATTACTGAGATGTTGAAACTCCCTAAGGATTGGTTACTGCAAAGTACTGGTAGAACAACTGTTTTCCGTATTCATTTAATGCAAATTTTTATTATATTTCATTCTGTATTTCCTTTCCGCTTTAGTATAAACTGTTGCAGGTTGTATTGTGCTAATGCCCCGCCGTAGCCTCGTCACTGCTTCATCGAGGTTAGGCTCGACATTTACCAATATATGGGGTCGATTGTACTGATACTTCACTATACTTCCTGTGCAGATTTAGGAGCTAGTGGCTGATCAGAGTTCGAGATTGCTGCCTTCAGTCTACAGGAGACCCAAGGTAGTCCTGCAGGCGTTTACAGGCCCTGGCATCCCCTTCTATCTTTACTGCATTCTGTTTTACTTTTCCTCCGAGACAGATGTATATTTTTTTCAAACCAATATTTATAGTATTCATAGATTGTCCGTGAGTTGTGACACCAGTTCTGGTTGAAATTTATTATGGTTTTCGTTATTAGCATAAAGATAATCTTTTAAACTGTGTTCATCCGCATTTATTTCCCCTGGTTTTCTTTGTTAAGTTTTAAATTATTAAAAGATAAAGGAAAAAGGTGAAATATTATGTAACATTGGCTTGCCTAGTGAGTACAATTTTAGGCGCCATTACGATCCCGATGGTAGAAAATTCGGATCGTGACAGCAAATCTCATGGTAGGTAACCTATTTTCTTTTTCTATTTTTATATAATCCAACCGGTTAATTTTAGTACTTGAATTTCATTTCGTTATCAATATTAAAAAAATACTAAATATTTTATGTGGTGATTTGCCTCGTTTGAACATATTAGATCATGTTATATTAATAAAATTCTTAGTATCATTTTATTTTTTATCTCAAGCTTGAATAAGTCTTATTCTTTTAAATTTTACAGAGTTTTTTTTCTTTGCTTATAATTATTATATTATATATTATTTAATATTATTATACTTTCATGTGATTTTTTTGGCTTACTAATTGACTTAATATCTTGCTTGTTATCCTTTTAATAATTATCAATAAATATTAAATTTTTTATTCTTGAAATTTAATATATTTTCGAATATTATTCAATTATTTACTTTAGTTATTTTAAATTAATTTAAATTATAAATATCCTCACATTATCTCTATTTCTTTTCTTTATACAATCTTTTCCCTACTAAGAAATTTTTAATTAATTTTTTACCTGTAATTAAAACAATACCATATTTTACTTTAGATTATAAATTTGATTAGTCTAGAATATTAATATATAAGTTCTTTGATTATTATATTACAAATCTATTTTTTTTTTGGCAAATTATACTACTAGGCGTGCCTAGTAGTTTTTTATTAATAATAAAGCAACAAAACCACAAAGGAATAGTACATGTAAGGGGGGCATGGACCTTAACTTACTAATCCTATTGAAGCAAAGAAAAAGCCTCATCTTCTAGCAAGCATGTAAAAAATAGGAACTCGAAAGTACCAAGTATTCTATGGTCGCCATAGAGTTTATAACACACTCTATGACGCTATTACAATCATTTATCAAACTTGTGAGTTCTTCAATTTGAACATACTTAAAATCCTCTTTAACCGTCTTCAAATAATCTTCAAAATTCTTCATTTCTTCTCGGATCTATTGGACCTCGTAGATGTGGAGGTGGCAACCCCTTTTTGCTATGCAGCTCTCGTTGGGAGTTGCCTGATTGTTATTTCTTGAGTCACCTTTTTTTCACTATGCTGAAGAGAGAAATCTCCAGTTGTATCCGCCACTTCCGGACAAGATTCAATCAATTCATCTTCTTTTGCTTTGTCGGAGATGGCAACACGTAAGTTGGCCTCAAGTTTTTTATTAGCTTCTTCTTTTATAACCATCCACAATGGTTCATGTCTCTTCAATCTCTTTGCACTACATTGTTCATGTCTCTTTGCCACTGAAAATTTCAGCTTCTATGCAGTCATTTTTGAGCCAGATGAAAGTGCACTTTTGTAAGGTTTTGGACTGCCAAAGCATCCAATAATGCACGGTCATGGTCTGAGATCAAAGCCTTGTTTGAAATGTCACCTGAGTGTTTAAAACTCTCCAAGTCTACTGCTGTAGTTTTCTGAAGTTGTTGCTGCTCAGATGGAAGAAACATTTCAACCTGATCTGCCCAGCTGCTTTTGGATATTGCAGAAGATAGCATGGATTGATCCTCTGATGGCACTGCATCTGTTCTGCCTTCTTTATTTTTGCTAACCAACAGATGAGCATGCTCATTACCAAAGATAGGTTTTGGACTGCTAGTTTCCAGATTTGCTTTAGTATGCAATGGAGAATTTGCTTCCCCTGTATTTCCTGGAAGCATATGCAATACTTGCCCAATTGCATTTTTGGTTGACAAGTTTGTCAAATTGTTGGCATTGTTAGATGAAGTGGAGACATGGTTCCTTTCAATTGCATCAGATGATTTAATATCAGCATCATTAGCAAGAGATGCTATTTGTTTAGCCACCTTTGAAACTTCATCAGTTTGAAGTTCATCTCCATTTAAAGCAGTAGCATTTGTCCTGTTGAAAGTATTGTTGGTCGTAATCAAGGCTGTTGTAGTTGGAATGTCGGTCAAGAAAAGATGCTGCAGGTTGAACTGGTACTGCTGTCTCTCATTTGTGCAGCTGCAGCTATAGACTTAGAAGCAACAAAAGCTGATTCTTTATTCAAATCCTCACAGCCCTGCTGCCTATGATTACAATAAGGTTTTGCAGGCTCAATCAGATTTTGCTCAGTTGATTTCTCAACTGATTCAACAGATGGAACATGTCGATCCTCAATCAAAGCCACAGTAGCCTCAACAGCCTGTTGAACCAGAGTCCCCTGCTCACTGCCAGGTAAACTCTTTCTCAAATTAGCCTCTAAATTTATGGCCTTAATACCTGTAGATTCTCTTCGATCAATAGTTGCTATATTATCCTTATCCTTAACACTTTGCAGAGGTGCATCAGCTCGATCAATATCACTATTTAAACTTGCACCATCACGAGTGACCAATGTTGTTGCCAATTGACCAGTGTTATTTACATCTGTTGCTTCTATACTATTGCCACATTGAGGAGAACCATCAGCACGAGTATTAGTAGCCTTTGAACTTGTATCTGTTGCACCCTCCATATCTACACCCTTTTTCCTGTTGCACCAAAGTCACCTGCTCACTTTCAGCTAACCTATTAGATAGATTAGCCTCTACATTACTACCATCTTGTATAGGTGCATCAGCTAGATTCACATCAAACTTAAGGCTTGCAACAGTTGACACCCCAGTCACACCAGTAGAATAATGCAACTTATCATAACCTTGCATCACTGGATTTACTGCATTGAGAATCGTCGCTAAGGCCGCTTTAGCAAGAACATTTCGTGTAGGTTTTGGTGGACCCTTATCAATCATTGAAGCATCTCCTATAGACACACCTTTACTTAGTTGATTCTTCGCAGGCTCTTTGTTCATATTACTAGCTTGATTTCTTTCTGCAATTTGCAAAACCTGCTGCTCGACTTTTTCTTTTGCTGCTTCACCTCCTTGCTTACCATCTTTTTCTGATAGATCCTTACCTATATTTCCAGCTCTTTTAGCATTTAAATACTCCCTTGCATCCCCTTGTAACTTGTCAACATTAACTACCTCATTAACAGTCACATTACAGTCTAAGGCATCCTCCTCTGTCACCACCTCTGTTACAGCATGTTCCTTCATAATTCTACATGCTTTTTCGTCATGTCCTTGATGCTTACAATACGTGCAATATTTAGGGAGATTATCATACACTATTTCTTGATAGTGCACGGCATATTTTCCAGTAATTCAATCAACAATCTGCAGCTTGACCTTTTTAGGATGTTTACCCAACAGATCGATTATTACCTTAACTCAAGCAGCACTAGGCCTCGTTCGTTCTTGTGTCGCCTTGTCCACAGCAAGAGCTTTTCCAACAATGAAGCTACAGACATTAACGACCTCTTAGCAAAGAAATTTGGTGGCAAACCTGGTAGCGAAATCCACATGACTGCCATAGATGTCTCCTCCCTTGGATTGAATCCCAACGTCCATGGGAAAGTTCTAAAAAAGAATTCGTCGCCTTTGGATTTAAGATATCCAGTCGATCTTGAAAGGAAGTTAACATAATCAGTGAATAGATCAAACCTGACCAGCAGGTGACGAAATTCTAATTGCCCAACGTTACAGTAGCCTTGAACTTCAAATTGCGACGAGAATTTTTTTTGAACTTCCTGTATATCAGGGTTTCCATACGAAAATTTAACCACAACTGCTTGATACAGCCCTTCTTCCCTTATGAAGTCATTAACTTCTTCCATGGTGAATTCTATTACTGGTTCTCCATTATCGAGTTTAACAGGAAACAACTCGATTTTTGATGAAACTTGAGCAGACTGTTTTGATTGTAGTTTTGTAGCATACGATTGATTTCTATTATGTTTTGGATCAGTTTCTATCTGGTTTTGAATCACCTCTCCCACAGCCAAAGGCTGGGGAGAGATCAACGCAGCCATGACTGCCCTAGCACAAACCTATCGAGTTTTCTTATACTAAGAAAAGAGAGAAGAACAAAACAGAAAATTTTTTAACTTGTGTTGTAAAATGAATTACATATATTTTGTGTAACTATAAATTATTGTATAAAGGTAAATTGTTTCCAAATAGGGAAAGAGATCATTCTTTTTGGTACGGACTAAAAATAAAATAGGTTCATATAAATTGAAACGGAGGGAATATATATTTTTTGTATTACATTCAATAAATTTTCTTTTCTCTTTTAGTTTCAAGATACAAAATTTTACCTTTAATTTTCATTACTAAAATTACTTATATTAGATATTATTTTTTTGTTTTTAAAATTTTAATTAAACTTTAATTTTTGGTGGTCCTATCCATAGTTTGAAAATTCTCATCATAATTTTAAGAACTTTCTAACCTTATGTAAAATAGTCTCTTTCTTTCATTTCTAATATTAAATTTTTAATTGTTATTTTTACTTTTGCTATTATGTTATCAGATATATGGTATTATCACAGTTTCATATGGCCTTTAATTAATACTCCACTTTATTTAATATTATTATCCATACTATCTTTTAATATAATATAAATAAATCTAGAATATTTTTAATCTTAAAATAAATATTTATTTTATGTTAAAATTTTTTGCTTGAATTCTTAAGTTATTTAAAATAACAATAGTATTTTTAAGTATTTTATTTCACTTTATTTTATTTTCTAAACTAATTCTTAGCATAAATATTCTCACACTATTTCTAATTTATTTTAAATATTTTTAAGTTTTTATTTTATCTGTTAGACATAAGTTGCGTGGTATTATCCACAATATGATATTTCTTATTATAATAAATAAATAACAACTTTCTCATTTCAAATTTGAATAAGTTTTATCTTTTTTTTTAATGATAAAAGTTTTTATATTTTTTCTCTCTATTTGTTCCTTATTTTTGCTATTATATTATTCAATACATAATATTATTACATTATTATGTGGCTTTCATTAGCTGGTTTAATTAATATATATTTGTGCCGCACTCATTTTATTATAATACATGTAAATATCAAAAATTATTTTAATAGTAAATTTGATATCTATTGTTCATATTTCGAAATATGATTTTTCTTATTATATTTCAAGAAAGAATTTTCTTTCTCTCAAATTCAAAGAAGTTATATCCTCTTACATTCTGCATTTTTAAAAAATTACCTTATGCTTTCAATAAGGTAATTTGTTTTTTTTTTTCCTTTTTTCTTTTTTCTTTTTGGTTGTAAACAAGCAACTTTATTAATAAACAACGTAATATTACAGAAGGCTCTATTAGCCATCCCATAGGGATCGAAACTGACAGGGCTTACCAAAGTACTAGAGTTTTGCATGGCATTAACATTACCCATACTAGCTAAACTATTGCAAACTTCTTCCGAAATAGACCTAAAGTATTTTTTTCCCTCAGCATCATTCTTCAAAGCTGCCTCCACCTCCTATGTTGGTGCATGATGAATGACTGTTTTATTCATAGACTTTAGCTTCTTACTATTTCTTGCCAAAAGATAAGCTACAAAGTTAGCTTTTCAGAAGATAGGCCTGAGTATTGGTGCTCCTAGTTATGCCATTAACCACCTGCATGAGAAGATAAGGTGATCGTAAACTTGGTGATCTTTATCAAATAGAGTTATTACCTCTGTGGGATCGGTTTCAATCTCCAAAGGATGAAGACTGAATTGGACCGCCACTTTTAGACCTACTTCTAGAGCCAAAAGTCCCGCATGTGTGTTGCCAATGACAATAGTTAATTTTTGGTAACCCACTATCCATTTTCCATGACTGTTACGGATGATTCCTCCTAATCCGCCAATCTTGATGTTGTTTGTGTAAGCACTGTCGCAATTGAGCTTATAAAAATCTTTAGGAGGTTTCTGCCATTTGATAGGTATAGTAATTGTTTTTAATGGAGTATGATTATAACAAGTGAGATATTTGAATTTCGCAGCTTTGTTGCGAGTTAGTGCGACTGAAACCCCATTGGAGAAATTATTATCGTTGTTTTTATTGTGGTTGAGCCAGATATTCCAAAGGCAAAAGGGATAAATATCTTCCTACTTAAGGGCTTTGAATGAAATTATAGGGTTTAGCAATTTAATGGAGTCTAGCCAATGATCATCAGTGGTGGATGGTGGGGTGATGCCAAGTTCCCCCTAGAAAGTTTTTGCAATGTAACAGGTTAAAAATATGATGGATGTCTTCCTTATTATTCCAACATGCTAGGCACACATCATCTATATTAAGGCTTATGTGCATGAGGTAGGACCTAGTAGGGAGCTTTTTGTGATGACAAACCCAGAGAAAATAGCATATTTTTCTAGGAATTTTGAGTTTCCAATTCCACGATGTGTTCATGAGGGGATCTTTAGGTGGTGCTAGAAGTTCTATAGCAGACTTTATACTAAAAAAACCATTTTTGGATAGTTTTTCAGTAAGCTCTATCTTTTGCAAAATTTGAGGGACTTAAGTGAGTACTAAGAATGGCATTTCGAATATCAGGAGGTATGGAAAAGGAGAGCTTGTCAAGGCTCCATTTGTGATTATCAAGAATATTACTAACTAGCATGTGATCCTCATAAATATTAAGGGGGCCACTTATTAGGATTCTAAGAGGGGGAAGGTTGGGAATCCAACTATTATCCCATATTCTAACCATGTCCCTAATCCCAATTATCCAAGCCAAGCCTTTATTACAAAGATTTCAACCGCTGATTATATACTTCTATTATAAAGGAGGTATTCTTAGGGGAGACCTTATTAGAGTATTGGCTAATGAGAGTCTTAGCCCATGGAGTCATAGGATTATTGAATAAACGACATGTAAGGTTTGCGAGAAGGGCTTGATTTTTAACAGTAGCTTTAACTAGGCCAAGTCCCCCTAGCTCTTTTAGGCTAGTGACTGTATCCCAGTTGATTAAGTGGAGACGCTTCTTTTCCAATGTAGAACCCCAAATAAAATTTTTCTAGATACGATCTATGAGCTTAAGGGTTTGCTTTGGAAGATAAATGTATTGCATCACATGATTAGGAATATTTGTAAGAGTGGATTATATTAAAGTTGCCCTGTCTGCAAGGTTAAGGCAATTTAGATTCCAATTGGCTAGCCTAGACCTCATATTGTCAAGCACAAAAATGAAATCCTTATGCTTAGGAGTTTTGTTGGTCACGGGGAAGCCCAGGTACTTGCCAAAATGTATACTAACGGAGATATTAAGAGTTTTGGCGATGTTATCTTGTAAATATTGAGGGCAATGAGAAGGAAAAATAATTTTCAATTTTTGGTAGCTAATCTTTTGGCCGGATAATTGGAAAAACATGTAGAGGGTATTTGAAATCGTCTTACAAGATTTTTTATTGGATTTGGCCATTAAAGTAAGGTCATCCGCAAAAAAATTATGAGATAACGCAGGACCTTTTGGGTTAAGCTTAATGGGATCCCATATTGCACAGTCGACTTGATGATTTATATATCGAGAGAGCATTTCGATGCAAAGAACAAAAATATAAGGAGAAATGGGATCTCCCTGACGAATTCCTCTAGTTCGTTTGAAGTAATTAGTACGAGAACCATTAATTAGAATGACAATATTACTAGTGGTGATGCATTGCATAATAAGATTGGTTATTTTAGGAGGAATCTAAAGTAAACGAGAGTCCTACAGATAAAGGACCATTCTAGATAATCGAAGGCTTTAAACCAAGTCAAATTTTATAATCATACTAGAATTAGAACCTTTGATGGTATTGAATTTATCAAGCACTTCCAGGATAATAATACCATTGCCACATGCCCTCCTATTCTTAATAAAACTAGATTGAAAAGGACTGATAAGTTTTGGTAAAAAGGGTTTAATCCTGTTGGTAATAATCTTAGTGATGACTTTGTAAATAGTATTACAAAGTCCAATTGGCCGATTTTTTTTAGAAGATTGGCATTAGGAACTTTGGGAATTAGGCAAATATGAGTGTGATTAAGGGTTTCTAGAATGATTTGAGTCTTAAAAATATTTTTCACAAAAATATTTATAGAATTTGCCAATTATTGATAAAAAATGGGTATATTCCATCCGGGCCAAGTGATTTCATTAGTTTAAAAGAAAAGATAACATTAGAGATTTCTTGACTTGTGACTGGGGTATCTAAAGAGCTTAAGTCTAAATTATCACGGCATTTAGGAGAGTTCAAGATATCAGCCCTATTAGAAGTGGTAAGTGAAGTGGTGAAAATGACCTTAAAATATTCGAGAGTATGGTTAGAAATTTCTAAACGATCATCAATCCAGTTACCATCTTCATTTTTAAAGTGAGAAATTTTATTTTTTCTTCTACGAATAAGAGTAGAGATATGAAAAAAATTGGTGTTGGCCTCACCATTGTTAAGCCAATTAATTCTTGATCTACGCTTCCAAAAATCCTCCTCCATTCTAAGAACCTCATTATAATCGTTAATAAGCTGACTTTCTAAGTCAAGTAGAAAAGAGCTCTTAGGATAATTAAGATAATTTGTATCCCATTTAATCGGGATAGTAGGATTCTCCTTTTTTTTAAAAATGTTCCCAAAAACGATTTTACTCCACTTAGTGACTTCTTGCTCAAAAAGGGAAAGAGCTTCTTCGAAAGAATTGTTGGTCCAGCAAGATCTAACAATATTTGAGAATTGTGGATGATAATACCACATGGTTTCTAACCGGAATGTCCTAGTTATAGGGGGTTAAACTTAGGGTTGAGTTTAACTAGAAGAGGATTGCGGTCACTATAGGTTCTAGGCAAATGATCTACTAGTGCATTGGGGTAAAGATTTACCTAACACTCATTCACAAAGCATCTATCAAGACGTTCCATAACTAGACCCTTATTTTTTTTCCTATAGTTCGTCCATGTATATTTTGGGCCCTTAAAGCCAAGGTCGAAAAGATCATAATTTTTAACAAGATTCCAAAGCTTAGTAGATTTATTAAAATTTACAGGACGACCTCCCTATTTTTCTTATAAAGAGAACACATTGTTAAAGTCACCTGTTATTAGCCAAGGGACTTTAAATCTTTCGTAAATTTGACTAAGATTATGCCACATAATTTTATGTTTATAGCTATCATTACTAGCGTAAATAATGCTAAGAAGCCAAGGGTTTTGGTTGGGAAGTACCTTAATCATTGCATGAAGCTCCTGATCTTCACAAACAACCTCTTCTACTGAAATTGAATGGTGCATCCACATGATGGACATACCTCCCGATCTACCATTTGATGGTATTTCAGCCATTTTAGAGAAGTTGAAGTCGTGTTGGAGGGTACATGATCTTGCATGCGAGTCTTTAAGAGAGCGACCAGGCAGGGACGATGAGTATCCAAAATATCTTTGAAATTCCTACGAAAGGTGGCATTGTTAGCCCCTCTAATATTCCTAACTATGAAATTAATTGGTCCTGACATTGGTAAGATTTGTCTGTTGTGTTTCCCCTGGTTCTCCTCCAAATGTAAAGGTGGGCCTTCCCTCAGAGAGGAGTTGAGAACCACTGCATATTTTCCTGCTACAGGGTCTAGTGGAGGCTTTATGTCCATCGAGCATTTGAACAATGCTGCTAGGCAACTGATTATAGACTTCTTGTCTTGCCTCTCCTTGTATAGTAGTATTGTTATTTCTCTAAGGCTTCTGAACTCTATTCAAGACTCCCTTAAGGGTCTGGCTACTGCCTCTCCTTGCTCTTGTTGTGGGTTTCCTAGATTTTGTACGTTGGGAGGTGGTTGAACATCTATCGGGGCAGGATTTTCCTGGTTCTGGGGCATCACAGGGTTGAACACTTGTGGAGCCCCGTCTACTACTTGCCATGCAAGGAAGATTGGGGTCACTTGGTTCTGTAGAGGAAAGAAGGGTAGGGTTTGTAGAGGTTGATCCCCATAGGTAGGGTTGAAGTGAGCAGGTAGACCTCAGTGAGTTTGCATGGCTTGGATTTGGGCAGGAGAAGCAGTTGATATTATTGGGTTCAGTATGTTGGTCAACTATGTTTGGTTGACATAATTGTTCATTGCTAGTTGCATACCCTCCATGCTCAGGTGAGCTAGGAAATTGGAGTTTTGGAGGATGATGATCACCTCTTGGCCCTCTATGTTCAGGCTGAAAGATACTGCATGGCCTTGGATTCCTCTCTCTAACCATGATTGAGGTTGGTGGTTCAGAGGGAGGGGTGTTGTGGAGTAGATGAGGGGGTTATTGTGAGGTGGTAGTAGTGGGAGGTTGGCTATTTAGTGGTTGTTTGGACGAGGTACACTGAGTAATGTTATTCTTCTTTGTAGGAGAAGTGATAGACGAGGCATTAGTGGTGTTGAGGGCGTATATAAGGTCATATTCTGGGTATAGTAATTGAGTGTTCGTATCTTGTGGGATTTGTATGGAAGATATGCTATCTATTTGCATGTTATCTGAATGGGTTTGCATATTGGTTTTTATCTTAGGGAGGCTAGGAAGTGTAGGTGCCATTTGTTGCGAGGGAGAAGGATTGTTTTGCATGCAAATATTTTCCAGTGGTTTCTTAGTAAAACCATGGGTAATTTGAGTGTTAGGGATATTCTGGGGAGCCAAGTGGCTAGCAGGGTTGGAAGCTTCTTCATGTGTGGCACGTGGCTTGAATTATCTCCCATGCAAACTGGACTTTGCATAGGGAATGTCAAATGGCTGGATTGTCTTTTTTGCCATATGTTGTTGCCTATTTTCATATTGTTTTGTGGCAAAAGATTATCATCATTTGTGGTCAGGAGTTCAAACTTGTTGACAGTGTCCAAACCATCACAAGTAGTATTGAGGGGATTTATTGTGGAAAAAACTTTTTCTCTGTAATACGAGTTTTAAGTGTTTGAAAGTTTTTGTCTTGAAAACCTTGCTCTCCTTGTAATCCACTCTTTTTTGGGGAGGTCTTGAGTGATGAAAGACTTTTAAAAAGAGTGGATTACAAGGAGAGCAAGGGTTTCAAGACAAAAACTTTCAAACACTTAAAACTCCTATTACAGAGAAAATTTTTTTCCACAATAAATCCCCTCAATACATCATTTGTGGTCTGGAGCTCAAACTTGTTGACAGTGTCCATACCATCACAAGTAGTATTGAGGGGATTTATTGTGGAAAAAACTTTTTCTCTGTAATAGGAGTTTTAAGTTTTTGAAAGTTTTTCGATATTGGCATCAAAAGTTTTTGTCTTGAAACCCTTGCTCTCCTTGTAATCCACTCTTTTTTGGGGAGGTTTTGAGTGATGAATGACTTTTGGAGGATGATTTCTTTGTTTAGAGAAGGAGACAACCCTCCATTGGTCATCCTCAGTAGGGCTCTGAGTGATATTAGTGGGACTAAGGGACTAGGTATTAGTGTGTGTAGTATCCGTACTAATGAGACTGCAGTTAGTCTTAATGTGGCCTAATTTGCCACAGTTCCTACAAAGGATATTTTCACCCTCATAAACAATAGGTTGTTTGTGACAACCTATGTAGATGAAGGGTCTAATGGGGTGTTCTAGTGAAATTTCTACACATAATCTGGCGTATCTACCTCTAAGGGTGGCGGATCTGCAAGCATCCACTTTTAGGAGTTTAACAATTTTATTCCCAATTTTTGAGAGAACGACTCTATCATAAAATTCCGTATGGAGTTGGGGTAGTCTTAACCATATTGCGGAGAAATGTAATTTTTTATTAGAAGCTACGAAATTAGGGACCCATTTCTTGACAGATAAAAAATGTCCATTAATGAACCAAGGCCCCTGGTGAAGAGCTTTGGCCATATTGGCTTCTTGTGAGAATTTGACTATGTAGAAGTCATTGCCCGGATCAATAAGAGGAAACTGCTCAGAAGGTTTCCATTGTTCTTGTAGCTATTTTTTCAGCTATCTACAAGCTTTTATCTTATTTTCTAATCCTTCACTTAGCATCTATTTCCTAACAACTAACATTAAAATAGATCACATATTTTTAGAACAAAAAATCAAATGTAATTGTTATTACCATTTTCAAGGTAAATAGTTTGGCATCCACCGTGGGGCTAAAAATAATAGTGATTGTTTTCTTGCTGGTTTACTACATAATGCAAGTTATATTTCACACTTTTTCTTGTCCAAAGATCTTTGTTTTGAGGTCAAAATGTCTAACTCAGTAAATGCATATGGGAACAACAACGTTGAGGACCACGGGGAGAACGACATAGCTGTTCCAAGTATTGGTGTACCAATACGAAACCTTGAGGACACACCAGAGCTGATCCCCGCGGATATGGTCTCACGCGATGCCCAACACATCGATATAAGCTCCCACACAAACAGGAGCATACACCAAGGAAATTAACGAGAAGCTTAGGAAACCCCAGCTTGGGAGGAACAAGAGGTTAGACTTTATGTTATTTTTGAGATGCTGCAGGAACAACAGCTGGCTATAGCTCAGCTGCAAAGACACCAAAAAACTCCAAGTATAGCAACACTAGAAATAGCCCCTCGAGCTGAACAAGTACCGAAAAGATTGAGTAACTGCGGGTCAGCAGCCGACCCGCTATTTAGATGCTTGAAGACCTCATAAAGAGGATTGAATCAGACAAAAAGGTCGAGACCTACAATTCAAGGGTCGACCAGATCTCGGGCCCACCCATGATCCTGAAGGGTGTAGATTCGAAGAAGTTCTTACAAAAGTCGTTCCCACTGGAAGAGGCTCCAAAACCAAGTCCAAATAATTTCAGAATGCATGACCTTCTGAAGTACAATGGAACCTCGGACCCCAACGAGCACGTCACTGCTTATAATTGTGCAGTGAAAGGCAACAACCTAAAGGACGACGAGATCAAATCTGTCCTATCTTTGAAGCAGCTGAAGCAGAACTTAGTCGAATATCCCACCGTGACCTGGTCGAACGTCCACAACCGATACCAATAAAAGATCGAGGCCGAAGATGACCAACTAAGAGTCATATCGAGTTCGTTATATCCTACCAAGCTTCTGACAAAAGAGACAAATCCAAACTAAGAAAGATACCAACCATACACTGAAGATAGAAGAAATGCCCCGAGGTGCAACATACCCTGCAATGACCAAAGGATAGATCGAGGATAAAATCCTCGGGGACTTGTTAGTAGAGCTGGATTTGATAGGCACACAGGGCCGACAGAGGTACCCCGCTTGTCGGAATACAACTTCAGCATCGACATTTCAGACATTGTATTCACTATCGGTAAAATTAGAGACACCAGGTGGCTAAGGCCTGTACAATTAGACCCTTCAGAAAGGAACCATAAGTTTGTGTGTGAATTTCTCGACACACACGGTCACATGATTGAGGATTTTCGACAACACAGGGAAGAAGTGGCCCGACTACTCAGCAAAGGTCACCTCCGAGAATTCCTTAGTGACTGAGCCAAAAATCAGTTCCGAGAAAGAGAGGCGACCAAGAAGAATGAAATAGATGACCCATAACATATCATCCATACGATCTTTAGAGGCATCGATGTTCCACAAGAACCCATGGTAAGGAGAATGAAAATATCCATCACCAGGGAAAAACGAACTCGAGGTTACACACTCGAAGACGTCTTCATATTTAGTGGCGAAGACATCAAGTCTCTATCTCTGCCTCATAATGACGCATTGGTAATTTCGTTTCTTGAATATACATTTCAAATTTAGCGTGTGCTTGTGGATCCAGGTAGCTCGGCTAATATTATGAGGTCGAGGGTGGTATAGCAGCTCGGACTGCTCGACCAGATTGTGCTTGCTTCTCGATTCCTCAACGGATTCAACATGGCAAGAAAAATAACAAAAGGAGAAATCACCCTCCCGGTCAACGTGGTCGGCACAACCCAAAATGTCAAGTTTCATGTCATCGAAGGAGACATGAGGTACCACATATTGCTTGGAAGGCCATGGATACACTGCATGAGGGCAGTATCATCAACCCTTCATCAAATGATGAAGTTTTCAATTAAGGACGGTATAAAAACTATGTTTGGGGAATAACATGTAGTGAGGGAAATGTTTACTGTGCATGATGTGACACCAGCACCGATGCCTCCCACATTGAAGGATTCAAAGGATAAGCAAACATCGAAGTAGCAATCACGAGACACGTTCTCGGCTACGCCTGAGTAAAAGAAGCAAAGGACCATACCGTGTCCTAAAAGCAAACATTCAAAGCATATCGAGGCTCAGAATGCCATCACCACTAAGGTATAACCCTCTCCCTTTTGATTCACATCTTACACTAACCTTTGTGCATGTGTCCGATCAAAGAAGTCAAAATACCACCTAGCATGAAGAACTTAGGTTTCAAACCATACGTTGCACTCTTTTCCTTCGATCATGTTTTATCCCAAGTAGGGTTTTACCAACATGGTTTTTAACGAGGCGACATCCATATGTTACCTAATAAAGACTCAACAAGTATTCAAGGCTTCTCTTCAATCAAGCTCGAATATTGGGGGGCATCCCCTCGGAAGGTCACCTCCTCGGAGAATACAAGATGTGCTAAATGGGGTCTTGATAGGAAAACAACGTATCGGGCCAAGCGATCGAACGAACCGTGTCCATATAGAATAATCGAGACCTTGACAGCAAAAATGTGTATACTTGTACCAAGTAATCAAAGAATACTTTCCGTTCCATCAAAGCATTTCGCGTTTTAAAGGAGTTTGGTAATTTCTACAAAAATGGCTCCAGAGCCAAAAACATCCCGAACAGTCGGGGACTGACATAAAAAACTCGAAGCCGTATGATCTCTAGGTCGAAATCTTCGAACTTGTAAGCCCTCAACGAGGAAACATCAAGGTTACAAAAATGGCTCCAGAAGCCAAAAACGTCCCGCACACTCGGGGATTGGCATCAAAAACTCAAAACCGTATGACCCTCGGGTCGAAAGCTTAAAAATTGTAAGCCCTTAATGAGGTAATGTCAAGTCTACAAAAATGACTCCAGAGCCAAGAAAACTTCCAATGTCTCGGGGACTGCCGCCAATTGCCATCCCATTGACTTATCAAAACCAGAGGCCATAAGACCCCATATGGGCAACCTCGACCTTGTAAGACCTTTATAAGGCAACACCAAAAACTGTAAGACCTCAAGCAAGGCATGGACAATACTTGCACCAAGTAACCAAAATTGTAAGACCTCAAGCAAGGCATGAACCATACTTGTACCAAGTAACCAAAGCTGTAGGACCTTAAGAACTCAAGCAAGGCATGAACCATACTTCTACCAAGTAACCAAAATTATAAGACCTCAAGCAAGGCATGTAAAAATTATAAGACCTTACAAAAAGTCATTACCCCAATCTTAAAGTTAAGGCTATATATTCGAACTTTTAAGAACCCTAAAAAGGCATACCTTCAATATAGACGCCAAACTACTTCATTCAGGAATTAAAAGGCTATAGTCAAACACAGATGACTACGGTCATTAGGCTCCAGCCAAACTAATATGACTCGAGGATGCCCAACCATCGCTACGAAATTATAGACCTTCAATTACTTCGAGAGTACTTTGAAACGAACCGGTTCAACAGGCTACCCTCGACATAGGAAAAAGAGATTCGACCATGTCATCTCTAAACTATAGGCTTCGAAACACTCAACCATCGAACAAAACCTCCCAAGGTGCTCGTTCATCGCCACATAACGACTCATAATCGAGGTTTTTATCGAGCCATCAAAGATTCAGGCAAACATAATTTCAAAAAGTCCTTAACGAGGGAAAAATAAAGCCTATATTAGAGGTCGTACCGACCCGATGCATAAGAGCCACTATCGCCAGCCATATAAAGGGTCAAACCAACCCAATGCGTAGAGTGCCTGTTGCTAGCCCATATAAAGGGTCATACCGACCCAATACGTAAGAGCCTCGTACCGACCCAATACGTAAGAGCCACTGTTGCCAGCCCATATAAAGGGTCGTACCGACCCAATGCGTAAGAGACACTACAGCTGACCCATATAAAAGGTCATACCAACTCAATGCGTAAGAACCACTATCGCCAGCTCAAATGAGAGGTCGCACTGACCTAAAATGTAAGAGCATAAGGGCCAGATTTATATTCAAAAACTTAAGGGTCAATGAGCTCGAGTCGGAACCCGATTAAGAGTCTGAACCCGAAACAGTTACCTAAATATACCTAAGAACAAAAGCATAAGAGCTTAAACACCGTCTTATACTAAAAGTTCGTACTGATCCAATGTGTATAAGAGCCAGCTTAAAATACAAAAACTTGAAGATCAATATATTAAAGTCAAAACCCGACTTGAAGATCAAACCCAAACACAGTTAAAAATGCCTAAAGGCAAACACGTAAGAGCCTATAGGTCAGCCCGACGAGTCTCGAGGACATATTAAAAGCCTAAGGGTTTTTTACCCCAAGGCCCAATTTATCCGGCCAATCATTGATAAAGCATCGAAATTCAAAGCAAAGAAAGACGTGCACATGCGAAGAAGAATGGAACCAAAAGTTTTCCTTTTATAATTACATAAGGATTCACTTACAAAGTCTTCTAGGAACACCATACACAAAATTGAAGAGAAAAAAGCTTAAGCCTACGTTCCCTTTGGGGACTGTGGCCCACCGACCTCCTCCATGTTGTCTTCGGCATCAGATAGAAGTAACTTGGCATCATATTCATCTGCCTTTTCTTGCTTAATCTCTTCCGAGAGATCAAAGCCCCTAGCATGGATCTCCTCGAGGATTTCCTTTCGAGATTTGCACTGAGCATACTCTTTGCTTCTGCTCTCACGATCAAGAGACCCTCTCAGCTTAGCTCGAGCATAGTAGTGTCCTTCAATTAGATGTCCAATTTCTTATAAGCCTTAGTTCGGATCGCTTCGACTTCAGCCCGGGCTTTCATAACTTCGTCCTTTATCTTCAGAAGCTCAGACTCGAGCCTTGTAATCATGTCCGTTCGGACCAAGATGCTCCCACGAATGTTGGGGAGTTGTACTTTGAGGGCGAAAACCTTCGCCAAAACATCTTTCTTAGCCACAACCTGGCGTCCACCCGAGCATTTAGCTCATCACACTCACACTTGGCTTGACCAACTTCACTCCAAAGGCGTTCCAGGTCCTCCGCATTTCTCTACAACTAAAGTAAATGAAACATTAGTCTCAGATATAGAAGAAGAAACACACACTCCCTTAGAACAAAAATTACCTGCTCCTCGAGGTAGCTATCGTAGTTTAGACTTTGATTGGCCTCATCATACCGCAAGTGTGCCAACTCGTCTTCCCTTTTTTTTGCAAAGAAACCTAAAGGATTTCTCCCCATCCACGGCTTTTCGTAGCCTGGCCTCACGATGAAGCAGCTCAAACTTGAGCTTATTAAAAGCCTATGAAGGAGAAACTTGATAGGAAAGTAAAAATTACAAAAGCTATAAAACCAATACGATCGGCCAAAACTCACCATAGAGTAAAGCCGCTGAGCTTCCTCAAAAGTTGAGCACATCTACTAGTCTGGCTCTATCAACCCCAGTAGAATCGCTCCTGATTAGGATACGGTCGCTCGATATATGTAGCCCCTGGCTTCGAACATCCCTCGAAGTACCTTCGATGGGAGAAGAAGTTGGTGGCATAGAACCCTCATTCCTCGAGGTGCCTTCGATGAGAAAAAAAAGATGGCAGCAGAGGGGGGACTATTTTTCTAAAGCCAGATATCACGAGCGTTGCAGGCTCAGCTAATATATCCTCTCTGAGCCTCCGGGATGGACTCATCTTGCTATAAGTACCATCTCCCTACGAAGGCCCTTTTCTCTTATTATTATTATTCCTCAGCCCCGAAGCTGACGATCCTTCTCCTTATCTGAGAGGGTACGATCTTTCCTCAAAGAACTCCCCAATGCCTATGATGACGAAGTTAGTACACATAAAAAGAATATGCCTTTCAAAAAAGGAGCAAATCATATAGCACGTACCGTGGTGTTTTGCCTCCCATCTACCCTTAGACAAGTCTCGCCACTTACGTTCATCATAAGTCGAGTAGGTTGTCAACTTCTAAGCCCAATCCGTTAGGTTGGAGACCTCGTATGGCATCCATGGAATTGCTATAGAAAGGGAAAAAAGGCGCATTTACGGAGACCGCCTCCGCCATAAGCAAAACAACAAAGGTACAAGTGTAACACTTATGTGTAAAATTCCATTCCTCGGGAAATGGCAGAAACTCCGCGGAGATAATGTCAACAGTCCGTACTCGGATAAATCGGCTCATCCATCCCCAATCCCCATCTTCTTCATCATCGACAACGAAGGGCCTAGTAGTTCGACATTATAGGGTTAGTAGACCACGGTGGTGAAAAGGCCGGTACAATCTGATGAGATGACTAAGGGTGAACTCAAGCCATGCTTCCTCCGCAAAGAATCTTATCGTAAATAATATCCACCAAAATGATGGATGAACCTGTGCTAAGGTAGCCCAATACTTTCGACCGAAGTCTAGCACAACCCTATCAAGGGAACCCAGCGTAAAGGGGTACGTGTATATGTTCAAAAAACCCTCGGTATGATCTATGATGCTCTCTTACACCGAAGGTACCTATAGTACTACCTTTTCCCCCATCCACAATCTTTCCTCACCGACTCAAGGTGCCACTCTCCTATTAAAGAAATAAACTTCAAGGCATACTCCCAATAACCCTGAATATTGGGAGGTTTTTTTGACGAAAAGTCCCCCCTCCCAAAAAACAAAATGTCCCGAGGTTGGCTCGTATGACACCAGCGGCGCACCACCAACTAGGCGGGACCAGGGGCGGAAGCTCCTTCTCCTTGCTAAACAGATCCTAAAGTAGCAGCTATAACTGTGGTAAAATCATAAAATTGGAGCGGGAATTTGAGCGAGCGCTTCAAAGTTAACATGGTGAAGAACCTAATGCAAGAAAAAAAGCTCTATGAAGGAGGATAACTACTCAGAATAGCAGAATACTCAATGGAGGGAAGACAAACCTATATATAGAGCAAGCGGTGATTATCCGTCTGCCTCAAAGGCCGATTAAAAATACTGACTAAAGCCATTATCTCTTTGGGAAGATGTAACAGCAGGATCGCCTTGGTCGTTTCATAACCATTTCATACAATTAACGATGTCATATGACGTTTTGGGGGTCAATGACCCCCGCATCAATCTATCCTTGAGATGGTACCCAATCTCGAGGATTTCTGCTTCCATGGTTGAAGGTGAATCCATTAATATCATTACGAGCCTCGAGATGGTACCCGATCTCGAGGATACCTATCAAATAAATGGAAAGGCTTTAGGAGCCCTTGATATCACTATGAGCCTCGAGATGGTGCCCGATCTCGAGGATTTATATCAAAAAGAAGATAGACTCTAAGGATCCCTAGACATCGTTACAAGTATAGAGATGGTGCCCGTTCTCGAAGATCTCTGTTAAAAAGAAGATAGGTTCTATGGAGCAATTAATATCATTACAAGCCTAGAGATAGTGCCCAATCTTGAGGATCTCTGTCAAAACAAAAGATAAGCTCTAAGGAGCTACTCATATAAGCCTGACCTTGAGGTTGTACCCTACCTTGAGGATTCCTGCTATTTCAAATGCGGGTCATTCACCCGATTCCCTAGCCCTCGAGCTACCTAAACCCGAGTCAATTTTCACTCGAAAACTACTAATAAAGCCTTAGGGCTATTTTTCACCTTTGGATCAAGTTAAACGTCCTCTCAGTTACTTTAATCCAGGGGCTATCTGAGTCCAGGCGTACCTCATCTGGGGTCTATCTATAATGCCTTAAGGCTATCTTCACTCTAAGTTAAAAACAAGTTTCCAGGGCTCCCGAGCTTGAGCGAGCTCTCACTCATGTCTGCGAAATCCTAAGGGCTATTTTTATTCTCATAGGCTCAAGCAAATTATCCCTCGAGGATTATCAACGGGGTCTTAAGGGCCTAAGTTTTGTTCTAAAAAGCAAAGCCTCACTCTCACTCAATTCGGAGTCGCCAGTTCCGATGACCTAAGTTTGTATCAATTCAACCCGAACTTGGTCCGAGGAATGATAAAGGATCCCAGGGAAAATTATATTTACCAATCAAAAACCAAGGAAATTCCTACGCCCAGGTCCGATATTTGGACCGATCGGCAAAATCACATGCTCCGATTTTTTGCAAACATAAATAAAAGGAAATCCGGCATAAATCAGGGACAAATTGAAGAAACACATTTCATTAGTAAACGATGATTACAAAATCCCACAAAGGGTCCTTACACATGGTTACAAAAGCCCACAAAGGGTTCCTTCAAAGAAATAAAAAAATAATGGCTAAAAGTCTAATATACTCTCAAGGATGCATCTTTGGGAGCTGTTTTTGTGAGAAACATCCCCTCGGGGACCCATCTCAACCTTCCAGACGATGTCTTCAAGAACCCCTTCTGAGGCGAAAAAGGACGAAAAAGCAGAAAACGATGAAGTAGCAGAAAAAGATGAAGAAGTGGCTGGGTCTCGTCAACACTACTATTGTGAAGCCACTTCTTAAGATGTTGCACCTCTACGGGAAGCACCAGTTAGTAGATGGCACCAACTCACTCCATGGAAAGCAAAAGGAGTAAAGCGCTGCACCGGGCAGTTAAGAGAGATGAGTAGAAGTTCATAGTCCGCATGTCCTTTAATCTGAAGATAATTTGAGATTTCTCTATCATTATTTCGGGCCAACAACAACAAGAAAAACACCAAACCAGTGCAATCCCACTCAGTAGGGGAAAGCTCTGGGAAAGGGCCATGGCATAACTTATGAGAACACAGCCGTGTGATCTTATGGCCATGGGCTTCAAACATGGAAAATAGCGTTGGATGAAGACAAAAAGAAGAAATGAGTAAATGGTTGTTGAAGAACGATTGAATGAAGTTTAGGTTCAAGAAAGCTTCTATTTATAGAAAAGGTGGCAGCATAACTGGCAGTACAATCAATGTCTTTGGAAAACGTATAGACAGGCGCAATCAATGCCTGTTGGAGGATGGATCGGCGGTGATATTATCGCCATAAGAAAGTAAACCGGTGCTACATTAAATGTTTCTAGGAAAGATGTATCGATGGGACGTCTCAGTTATCACAAAAGCTGATGTCATAAGCATGACATCATCATAAGAGGCTCAAGGGGAGATCAATGTCAAAATCATTTCATATCATTTTAATCTAAGAAACGCGGGGACTATCTGTGTACGATAAAAATCAGTGGGCTCAATTTTATGATCATTAGGGAGCCTCGTAGAGACCACCCTCGGAAGAATCGAAGTTTAACTCGAAGTTCACCCATAAGGGTTCATAATGATCGACCTCGAGGCAATATTAAACAACGGTTATGATGCATTAGCGGAAAGTTCCCAAGGCATGATTAAAGCTGACCTAGCCTGCTAGGCTAGTTCAAGCCCGTACAATGGCATTGAATGGTTGTGCCAATCTCATGTCTTTTTAATAAATTCACTTTGTGCTAAGTTATGATTCCCCTCATCTATAAAGGGGACCCTTGTCATTTTGTAATACACAATATACAACACACTACATTCAATACAAGAACATTCTCTGCTCTCTAACTCAAACATACTCTCTATTTGATTCTATTGCTTACATTTTTTGTCTTACTTATATTTCTTGCATTTAATTAATTATTAATCATTTATTGCTCGTTATTGGTCATAAAAAGCCTCCATCAAATTTATCTCATCTGTTAATCCTCCGTCGACTGCCCTTAGCCGGGCATCCGACTCGACCTCGAGGCCCCGTGCACGCTAGCTCGAGGCCCCGATTTCCAGCCATTCAGTTTGATTATTACACTATCTATAAGCTATTATCTTATTTTCTAATACTTCACTTAGCATCTATTGCCAAACAACTAGCATAAAAATAGATCACATATTTTTAGAACCACAAAATCAAATCTAACTATTATTACCATTTTCAAGGCAAATAGATATTGTAATATTTTATTATATCAAATAGATTCTATTAATAACTTATTCCAAAGCAAATAATAGTCAAAGAATCGGGTAATTAGAGGCAAAACCAGAAATTATAGGGGAGTGGATTCTCTTGCTCTCAACCTTCTGCAACTCCTTCATGCTTAACAAAGTCTATATAAAAGATATATTGTCGAAAAGAAAAGAGATGTTGTGGTAAAAACCAAAGGTAACGTCTGCTTAGTAATTTTTCATAGATCCCTAATCTACAAGACATTGAAAAAGCGAAAGAAGTTAAACATATGAAGGAGGCATCGGAGAATGACTTACCAGATCAAGAAAAAGACCAACTAAATTGCAGCATTAATAAGCCTAAAGAAGCTACGAACAAAGGTGTGCAAACCAACACTCAATCATCCAACATAGACTATGTAAGCTTTCGTGACACTCTCTCTCCCCTCCCCCTACGCTATTCAACCCCAACCTAGAAACAAAATTCTTGAAAAATTACCCTAGATGATGAAAACTCCAACCCATCCAAACACCCCATTTTCATACCTATATCCTCAAATGACAAACTAAGGCTATACTGTCCTTGGCAACAAGCCATTATTATCAAAATCCCGGAAAAAAAATGTCCTACACAAATCTTAAGACTAAGCTAAACTCAATCTAGCAACTTGACAAAACCCTTCAATTAATAAATCTAGGATATGACTTCTACCTTATCAAATTTTAAAAGATAGAAAACTACAACAAAATATACCAAAATGGACCTTGGGTCATAGGGATTCAATACCTTTCCATACGCCAATGGGAACCCAAATTCAACACAGCACTAACACTCATAAATTATATAGATGTGTGGATCCAATTATAGGAATTACCCACTGAATACTATGATTTATAATTCCTCAAAAAAATAACGGATTTCATTGGAACCCTCATAAATATTGACACATGCACAATGCATACATCCAGAGGCCATTATGCCAGACTTTTATTTTGGCACCACTAGGTAAATCCCTTTCATATGAAATTCTATTAGGAACACACACCCAATTAATTCACTATGAAGATTCTTCTATAATATGTACAAAATGTGGATGTCTAGGGTATAACCTTCATTACTGCTCAACCTTTACAACCCCTTCCACTTCAAATCAAACACAAGGAAATGCAAATACAACCACCAATAAAGATAACCAACAAAAGCAATGGAAAACTGTCACCTATGCTAAGAACAAGAGCAATACCACGATGAAAGATAATCAATTACCCCATACCATATCCAAAAGCCAAAACTACCCAAATTTCCCCGATACCACCATCAAAGATACAATGGACCCATACGGGTGCCATGACACTAAAAAACCAACCAATAACCTTAACCTACAAAACCAATCCAATCTACCAAAGCAAAACCCCACACCAGACCCACCCCATACAAAAGGCAAAACCGTTCATATCCACCCAATACCACCTATAACATATTCATGCAACCCTAACCCAAATCCCTCCAAACCATCATCATCCCACGTATAATCCCCAATACCCATGCCCTCTGATAACATAAGAGAAACTAATCATTACCTCAAATCACCCCCCGCACCCCCTTAGCCGTAGAGACATGTCCAAACACATACCTCCAAACCAAAACAACAGCAAGAAACAAATAAAACTAGTCAATCATTATAAGTCTACTACTCTAAGTCCAACTACAAACATGCACATGCATGAACAATGCACACTGAACACAAATGGTAAAAGTGAAACAATGATGACCATGCAAACAAATGCAAACGCTACCGTACCTCCCACATAACGACAAAAGTATATCCCACACTCCACATCACTTGCTAGACTCTGTTGCCTCACCATCATCACTACCTAAAGAATCCCCACCCAATACTACTTCCAATGAACCTACATCACCTAAATCACACGGTAGTCCACTGCATGAAACTTACACAAGTCCATCAACTAAGAACAGTGGCCTACCCCCTTAACCAACCATTGAAATTACATCCACTACATCCCCAAAGAATCCTCCAAATGCCACCACAACTAACCTTACCACATCAACTCAAATATCCACTTTGACTTCCAACCCACAACCAAGCTCTCCCAATGTATCGAACACAAAGCCACAGGAACCACCACTACCAACAAAGACGCTGGAGAAATATAAACAATCCCCACATCAACCACTATCACCACCCTCCTCCACATCACATAATCATCCACCACTAATATCCCCCATGCACAACAGTGTACTCCGTTCACTCCAATCCGTCTACTCATGAACCAACCATCACCTCTCCCACCACAGTAAATAGCACCCCCTCACCAACATCCTCTAATATATCTACAACTACTGCAAAACTATGTCTCATTGCTATTGGAAACCTTAGAGGATGTGGCCTCCTCATTACAGGAAGGAGTCCCAAACCAAACACAACAAGATCAAGTCTTGAACCTAATCCATCAACAAGATATCACTCTTAGTTGAACGCAGGAAATTATCAACAAATGTCAACAGTGACAAGCCTAAGCACCTCACCTCCCTCCCTACTGGAATACACCCCCACAAAATAGCTTCTTGCCATGG
This sequence comes from Nicotiana glauca, assembly GCA_026770625.1. Lineage (NCBI taxonomy): Eukaryota > Viridiplantae > Streptophyta > Magnoliopsida > Solanales > Solanaceae > Nicotiana > Nicotiana glauca. The sequence goes on along the minus strand of MU783885.1, from coordinate 63,893 downwards.
TTTGCTCTTCTTACCAACCAATGAGGCCCCATAAACCCCTAATACCAACACCAATGCAACCGCGGCAACAACACACAATCATCAACCACAATTCCAACTCTCCACCCAATTCACCACATCAAAAAAATCACCACCAAGCAGAAAAAGACTGACCTACCGAAAACCTTCATGGAATCCATGATTCTGAATGATTTTCTGATGATCTCCATGTCAGGAAATATAAAAAAAAAAAACTAATTTTCATCCCTGCGAACCTCCAAAAAACCCCATTGAACATATGCCTAGACCCCTCGTCATTGGAAGAGAGATATGTCATGCTTATGATCCCAACCCCATAAGACATCCTATTACCGGTAGCCCTTTACAAATGTCACACTTGCTAATGCACTTGGAATTATCACTAGCTCCGGAAGAGAGCATCCCAAAACATGAAGGTTTAACGAAGATAATGCTATGGAATTGTGGGGGAGCTCAGAATCAAGAATTCCGCCAGAATCTCAGGTTTTTGCTCACATGGAACAACCCCTCTATCATTTGCCTCACATAAACAAAAATGGTTGATCACACTGAGCTACTCATGGAGTTCAACTACACAGACTTGATCCAAGTTGCTGCTCAAGGCCAATAAGGAGGTATAGTACTTCTTTCGCGCGCCCATAAATTGGTTGTCAATATAGTATCAACCACAAGTCAACAAATACACGCCTCTGTCCAGGTAAATAAATCACCTTTGTTACTATCCTTAGTTTATGCTAGTAATAATTTTACCGATAGGAAAATACTATAGAACAACCTACAAACAGCGCATAAACACTATAACTGTGCATGACTTCTATGTGGTGACTTCAACGTGGTCTCCATCTTTACGGAAAAATTTGATGGAACACCTGTTATTCTAAAAAAAACTCCACTTTCAATAAATGCCTTAATAATATTAAAATGATTGATCTAGGATTCTCAGGTCCTAGCTTCTCTCGGACCAATAAACCTAATTTTAATCACAAAAAAAATCATCCAAACACTATTATCATGGGAAGACTGGATAAATTCTATGATAACACTAAATGGCTAGAATTATTCTAAGACTCAACTGTTAAGCACCTAATCACGGATTTCAATAACTTACTTCGAATAGAGGAAGAATAATGGAAATTAAAATTCCACATCCAACGAATTAATGACGGGGATGTTAATACATCCTAGTTCCACATCTCCATAATAATAAGACGTAGACAAAATAGAATCCTAAGTCTCCATGATTCACTAGGAAGTTGGACTTTTAACATCCAAACTATTTGTGATACAATCCTTAATTTCTACCAAGACCTATTTGCTACTCAATTAACACATTGCCAAAATAAATTTATTCTTACCTTCTCAAATTCACTCACAAATGATGACATCCAAGCACTACAAAGACCCATATCCACTTTAGAGATTACAAATTCAGTAAACTCATTCAAACCTCTTAAAGCCCCTGGCCCGGATGGACTGCACCCCATTTTCTTCCAAAATATTTGGTCAGAAACAAAGCAAGCAGTAATACACACCTGCCAATAAGCCTTTCATGTATCCACTATCACTGAAGAAATAAATAAATCTTATATTATCCTAATCCCAAAGACTAACTTTCCAGAATTCATAAACAAATACAAACCAATTGGCCTATGCAATACCATATACAAGATCATTACTAAAATTATTGTTAATAGAATCAAACTTCTACTTCCCAAATTAATTAATCCAACTCAAAGCAGCTTCTTAAGAGGCTGTAAGGTAGTTGGAAATATCATCCTTGTTCAGGAAATCATTCATTCCTTTAAAAAATAAAAAGTTAATAAAAGGATTATGATGATAAAAATTGACCTCGAAAATACTTTCGACCGATTAGAATGGTCCTTCATTCGGTTTTTCCTACAACACTTGCGATTTGTACAACCCTTAACTAACCTCATAATGTCACGTGTTACAACTTCTTCCGTATCCATAATTATCAATGGCACACCCACTCCCTTGTTTCAACCCTCTAGAGGTATAAGACAAGGAGACCCGCTATCACTATACCGATTCATCATATGCATGGAATCATTATCCTGCATTATTGAGCACAATATAGACATTTGTTAATGGCCCCCATGCACCTAAATAAAAATGCTCAACCACTTTCACACCTCATGATTGCTGACGACCTCATCGTACTAGCACAATCAACAACTTCCAATACTGCTACAACAATTGACATATTCCAATAATCAAATGCAAAATCTGGACAAAGAATTAACTTCCAAAAATCAAAGCTTCTTTTCTCAGCTAATGTAAACCCTTATCTTAGCCAAGTGATATCAAATTCCTTAAATATTCCAGTTACCACAAACATAGGCAAATACTTAGGAGTACCTATTACACACAACCAACCTAAAATATCTGATTACCAATACATTTTTGATTGAGTCACATCAAAACTATCTGGTTAGAGATCAATCACCTTAGCAGGAAGGACAACCCTAATGAAATCAGTCCTAAACACAATTCCCACACACACAATGCATATCAATCTTCTACCACCCAAACTAATACATAAACTAGAACAAATTCAACACAACTTTCTATGGGAATCAACTGATCAAAAACGTAAATTGCATTTAATAAACTGGGACAAGATAATCACACCAAAATCCGAAGGGGGCTTTGGAATACAAAAACTATACTAAAAAAATAAAGCCTTGCTAATAAATCTCCTTTGGTGTTACACACACTCCAATAATTCTCCTTGGACAAACATCTTATTAGCAAAATATGACTATCCCCAAGAACATTCAAAAAACTTTCTATATAATAAAAAAACCCCTCCCTAACGGCTGTTACATTTGGAAAAGTATGATAAACAATATTAAATATTGTAGCGCAGGAACCAGTTGGAACATAACCAATGGTAAAAACATAAACCTTTGGTCTGAACATTGGATAGCAAATAACTTATCTCTTAGACGCCTAATCCAGGGACCTATCCCTAGACATGAACTACATAAACCAGTGACACATCTCATCTCACACTCCACCTAGGACACCTTTAATAACTTCTTTCCATTACCCCTACAAATCATGTCTCTCATACAAAAGACACCCATCCTTACAACCGAACAAGGAGAATATACATCCTACTGGCACCACTCAAATGATGGATCATTTACCACTTCCTCAACCTACCTATATAGAATATATCAAGACACGCACTGCAAAACAAATTTCCCCAATAATTGGATCTGGAAACTAAACACACTACCAAAAATAAAATATTTTTTATCGCTTCTTTTAAATGTAAAATTCCCAACCAAATCACTTCTATGCCACAGGAAAATGACAAACAACCCATGCTGCCCGAATTGTATTAATATTCGAGAGGACATCCCACACATCTTTCTACATTGCAAACCATCAAGTGCCTTGTGGCGCCACCTCTATATAAAAAAACCTACACTAATCTCATGCATTGGTTACACAAGCTATGAACCGCATATACACAAATCCAATTAAACTCTATCATTTCTATACCATCATTCATTCTAATACCCATCCTCATGTGGTAACTTTGGCTAAACTGCAATAATAACCACTTCAAAAAACAAAATCACCTAATAGATACCACCATAATTATCTCTCTAGTATCTCAAGTCTATTATTTAACAAATATTCCTAACAAAAAGACTGAGGCAAAGAGAGAAATTACCCCTTGGCCTAAACCACAATCACCACACTATAAACTCAACATCGATGGGGCTTATGATTTAACAAATCATCATGGAGGAGCAGGAGGAGTTTTTCTTGACTCCACAGGGCAATAGATATACGGATTTGCAATATATTTACCAAGTACAAATGCCCTATAAGCTGAACTACTAGCACTTTACCATGGACTGACTATTGCTACCAATCGAAGCCTTTATCCATTAATTGTTGAAACAGACTCACAAGTATTACTTCAAATACTTCAAATAGGCAGCTCAAGATACTTACAGCTCATAACATCTTGCAGGTCAATGATCCAAGAACTCAACATCCAACAACTCAACCCCGCAATGAGAGAAAGCAATGGAGTTGCAGATGCACTAAAGTTTGAAAAATCAAATACATTATGATGCATCTGCTACATCCTACCTCCTTTAAATTATCTCATTTATTTTTGCACTTAGTTATCAATAAAATCCTCCTTACAGCAAAAAATATAAAAAATTCTAAGAGATAGAAGCAATATTAATTAATTATACTTTTTTGTCAACCGTATCCGTATATATATATATATACACACACACATACACACACACACACAAACACACATGCATACTGCTTCAAAATAATGACATCATAGTATGAGAGACAAAGTTCTCTTGAATTCCATCGTCATTGTCTAGCATATACTAGTATTACATACATTGATTTTTCTGGTAAATATAGTCTTAGGATGTCTGACCACAGTGCTTCATTTGCAAACATTGGAGGAACTGTCAAAAGCTCGACCCTATCAAAATTTCCCTTTCTAGCTCCTTCCTTGGCAGGAGGTCCGCTACTTGGTTATGTTCCCTGAAGTTATGTCATACTGTTATGCTCCAGCTGCTCCATCAATGACCTGCATTCACAAATACTAAACTTGTAAGTTAGGTGTCCATGTTTAAGCATTCTAATCACTCTTTCAAAATCAATGGTGATCTCAAAAGGTATCCAATTTTTAGGCCCTGCCAGAGAGTTATAAATTCTGCCATGTTACTACTATAGTTTGTGGTATCCCCTTCATATACCCTAACACCCAGTCTTATCTATGATTTTTGAATACTCCATCAATTCCCCCTATCTTTGCGCTTTTATTTGCAGCTCCACCACTATTAAGTTTATCATACCCAATAGCTAGAGACTGCCATTTCAGGTGAAGAGTGGCATTATTAGGGGTTACTCTATGATGCATTTTCATATGATAATATTCTACTGCCCTCGCAATTTTTTGATTAATAGGGATGTTGTTTCTCTTTTGATCAAACACACTGATATTCCTAGTTAGCTAGATGCTCCAGAAGCAAAAAAGTAGAAGGTACATCCAATCAATTATGTCATTAAAAGGCATATTTTTGAGCTTTTTCCAGGTGCATTCCCAGTTTTGCATAGGAAAGGATAGAAAATAAGAGTTTGCTTTGTTGGTGCATTCATAGGATAGCTTCAACCAGAACATTTTAGCATCCCTCATTCAAAAAATATGGTTAATATCTTCCACATCTGTACCACAGTAGGAGAATATGGGGTTGACATTAAAGGTGCTTCCGTGCGGACAATCTGTTGTGCTGCAGGAGCCAAGTGAAATTTTTTATTTTATTTGGGGTCTTAAGCCTCTAGATCCAACTAAATTGATCATCTTAGATAGTATTATGCTCCAAGTTGGATTCAATGAAGGAGTAGGCTGATTTAGCACAAAATAGACCATTGTTGGTGAGGTTTCAGATGAGTTTATCCTCAACATTGGTAGTATAGGGAATGGAAGTGTATTGGATAATAGTGGTGATGACTTGAGAGATGGGGTAGTGTATGGCACTAAAGTCCCACTCCCCATTTGAGTAGATGGAACTAATATTCGTGGCCATTTCAGCCTCTTGCTAGGGGCCTTGTAGGATGGAGTGTAAGGAGTGCATGTTTGGGATCTGAGTGTCTATTAGGAAATTTACCCTACCTCCTTTTTGAACTACCCACCTAGAGGCTTTTGTTCATACCCTCCACCCATCATGTATGCATTTCCAAGTCCTAGTTTTGGCCTTAATCCTAGTTTGTGTCCCACTATAGTACTTTCCCATTAGCACTCTTGCCCATATTGAGTCAATATTGTGGTCATTCTCCAAGCTAGGCTAGCGTGACTAGCCTTGTTCTTTATTTGGACTTCCTATAAACCAACTTTCCCCCTACTTTTAGGCTTAGCCACTATGTCCTATTTAATTGTTTGGAGCTTTTGTTTTACTTGAGGTGGTGCCTCAAATAAAGTTCCTTCGAATTCTATCAATTTGAGTGGTTATGTGATGTGATACCTTAATGTATTGCATCACATGGCTGGGGATACTTCCCAAGCTGGATTTTTCTAGTGTTATTCAACCAGCCATGTTTAAGAACTTAGTTTTCGAGCCTGCAAGCTTTGTGTTCAGGTTATTTATAATGAATTTGAAGTCACTGGTGGTAGGTCTTTTATGGAGGATAAGTAAGCCCGAGTATTTGCAAATTTATATCATTCATAATGCCTATTAGGTAACAATAGAGGTTTGCCCAGTCATCATTACAATTAGTATAGAATATCAGTTTGGATTTCAGAAAATTGACCTTCTGCCCTGAAGCTGCATTGAACTCCTCTGGGGATGCTAAGATGTTTTCACCGTTTTCCTTTGGTTTTTGTTAACAACGTTAGGTCATCACTGTGAGATAATTTAGTGATATTCTAGGACCTCCCTACTGATATTGATAGGGAACTATTCCTTCCTCTGGACAACATTCTTAATATTCTTCCCTTTTATTTTCTAAAAATGAGTGATGTACTCTTGAAAAACATTGTTAGTAGCTCTTCTATTAGAGAACAAACTAGCCTAAGTGGGCCCAATGATATTGTGAAGGAGTTGTTTGATCCTATTCATAATAATCTTTATGACCAACTTGCATATGGTATTTCAAAAACCAATATGTATGAAGTTCTTCAACATTGTTGTATTAGGATATTTTGAAATCAAACATAGGTAGGTTTTGTTCATTTCTGGGGACATTGTGGATGTGGAGAACACCCTCTGATAGAAGCTGTTGACTTGGCTAGACAAGATATCTAGTATTTTTGGAAGGAGAGATGATGAAGTCCATCAGACCCAAGTGCTTTCAGAGGTTTAAAGTACTTGATGGTACATTGATTTCAGACAACCTTAGCAGGGAGTTCAGAGTTGCTTGATCACTTTCTAGAAATCCTTTTCATTTATTAGGATTGTAGAGAACTCATGTTTGACATTGGCTTTTAATTCATTGTGAGAATGCACAGGAAAATTATATTATTGATAATCTGCTTAATTATAATACAATGAGCCCTATTTATACACTACATATCATACTCTTATTCTATTTGGTATTAGGACTAATTCATATTATGTACATAACTATCTTAATGCTCCCTCTCAATCCGGTGCATACAAATCATATGTACCGAGTACATATATAACTAATATGAGGATCAGTAAGGGACTTCGTAAAAATATCTGCAAGTTGATCGTTCGACTTCACAAACTTTGTAGCAATATCTCCTGAGAGTATCTTTTGTTTGACAAAGTGAAAGTCACTCTCAATGTGTTCAGTTCTCTCATGGAACACCGGATTTGATGTAATATGAAGGGCAACTTGGTTATCACACACAAGTTCCATCTTGCTGACATCTCCAAATTTCAACTCACTAATAAACTATTTGATCCAAACTAGCTCACATGTTTCCACATCATTGCTCGATATTCTGCTTCTGTACTGGATCGGGCAATCACATTCTATTTATTTCTCCTCCAAGACACCAAATTAACTCCTACTAAAATACAATATCCAGACGTAGAACGTATATCAGAAGGTGATCCTGCCTAATCAGCATTTGAGTACCCAAAAATTTGCTCATGGCCTCGATCTTCAAGCAATAATCCCTTGCCTGGAGCTGATTTTATATATCGAAGAATGCAGAAAACTGCATTCCAATGACTATCACAGGGAGAATCCAGGAACTAACTTACCATACTCACTGGAAAGGAAATGTTTGGTCTAGTCACTGTGAGATAATTTAGTTTGCCAACTAGATGTCTATATCTTGCAGGATCGCTATGCAGCTTCCCCTGTCCTGTTAGAAGTTTAGAATTCAGATCCAGAGGAGTGTCAACAGGTCTACAGCTTGTCATTCCTCTCTCCTCAAGAATGTCTAGGGCATACTTTCATTGTTAGATTACAATACCTAAGCTACACTGAGTGACCTCAATACCTAGAAAATACTATAATCAGCACAGATCCTTAGTCTGAAAGTGCTAAAAGAGATGTTGCTTCAACTTAGTAATACCATCTTGATCATTGCCGGTAATAACAATATCATCAATAGAAACCACCAGATAAATACTGAGATTTTAAGTAGAATGCCGATAAAACACAAAATGATCAGCTTCACTACGAGTCATGTCAAACTCCTAAATAAACGTGTTGAACTTACCAATGCAACCGATATACAAGGTCACTAGACTCCCCTTGAGCAACGAAACTAGGTGGTTTCTCTATAGAAACCTCATCCTGAAGGTCAACATAAAGAAAATCATTCTTAATGCCTAATTGATAGAGAGTCCAACGGCGATTAGCAGCCATGGATAGAAAAATGCGGACTGATACTATTTTATCCATGGGAGATAAAGTATCACTATAATCGAGTGCAAATATCTGAGTATACCCTTTGGAAACAAGATGAGCCCTAAGTTGATCAACTTGGCCATCTAGACCAACTTTGACTGCATACATCCGACGGCAACCAACAGTCTATTTACCCGAAGGAAGAGGAACAAGCTCCCAAGTACCACTTATATGTAAAGCAGACATCTCATCAATCATAGTCTGTCGCCACCCTAGATGAGACAATGCCTCACCTGTAGACTTAGGGACAAAAATAGAGGACAAAGATGATACAAATGCACAATGGAGTAATGATAGACAATGGTAACTTAAACCAACATAATGGAGATTAGGATTAAGTGTGGGTCGTATACCTTTCTGGAGTGCAATTGGTTGACTGAGAGGATACAAGTCTGCAATATTAGCAGGGTTAGGTGCAGGACATGAATTAGCTGGGCATGATGTTGGGCGCGGACGATGATAATAAGTCAGAAGTGGTGGAGCTATAGAAGGTTGAACTAGACTAGGCGGTGGAATTGGAGCTATAGGTAATGGAACTGGAACTATTGGGGGTGGAGCTGGAGTTGTAGTTGTAGGTGGTAAAGATGGAGTTATAGAGGAAGATTAATGGGAGATTCAAAAGATGGAATTGGTAGGACCTCAGAAATATTTGAGTGATTACCTGGACCTGTGAAGTATGATTGGGTATCAAAGAAGGTAACATCAGCAGACATAAGGTACAACTGGAGGTCAGGAGAATAGCATCGATATCCCTTTTGTGTTCTCGAGTAACCCAAAAATATGTACTTAAGAGCACGAGGAGTTAACTTATCTTTTCCTGGAGTAAGAATATGAACAAACACATTCTCCCAAAGACACGGGGTGGAAGAGAGAACAAAGGTAAGTGGGAAAACATGACAGAGAATGGAACTTGATTCTGGATAGCTGAAGATGACATACGATTAATAAGATAGCAAGATGTAAGAACTGCATCCCCCTAAAAATGCAACGGAATGTAAGATTGTACGAGTATGGTACAAGCAGTTTCAATAAGATGTCTATTCTTTCTTTCAACTATCCCATTTTTCTAAGAATGTGTACAGACAGGATGTTCGATAATTAATTCCATGAGAGTTTATAAACAGTTGAAATAGGGAAGACAAATACTTTAGGGCATTATCACTACGAAATGTGCAAATAGAAACCCCAAATCAATTTTGAATTTCTGCGTGGAAGGTCTAAAAAATAGAAAACAACTCAGATCAGTTTTTTTATAAAAACATCCAAGTGCACCTGGAATAATCATTAATGAAACTAACAAATTAGTGGAATCCCAAGGTAGAAATGATTCGACTAGGACCCCAAACATCTGAATGGACTAAAGTAAAAGGTGACTCTTCTCGATTATACATACGCCAAGTAAAATGGGAGAGAGTATATTTACCGAGATTACATGACTCACACTCTATAGTGGACAAGTGAAATAAACTAGGTGCCATTTTCTGAAGTTTTGACAAACTGGGATGTCCCAACCATTTATGTAATAAATCTGGTGAATTAGTAACAAGGCAAGTTGTTGAAGGAAGACAATATGTAAGTCCATGTGATTTTGCAAGTATAAGATAATAAAGTCAATCCGATTCATGCCCGGTACCTATGATTCGCCCTGTACTGTATTCGTGTGTAAAAACAAGGTCTAAGAGATAAGACAAAACATTTAAGTTATTTAGCTAAGCGACTAACCTCTATGAGATTAAAAGGGATATCGGGAACATAAAGAACTAAATCTAAAGGTAAGAAAGGAAGCGGACTTGCTTGACCTATTCTAGCTGTCATGGTTTGAGACTCATTGGCCATTGTGACAGTTTACGCCAGAAAATTACTGTTCACGTTGGAAAAATATAAAAATGGTTATAATTTGACCTAAACTTGAATAAGAAGACTCGGAATAACTTCCTAAATAATATGTCCAAAAGAAGTCTCGTTGGAAAAATCACTGTAGGTAGTTGCTAAAAAATCTCAAAGTGATTGTAATAAAAAGAAAAGGTATGAGTAGGCTCGAAATTACTAAGCGATCCGACTGTTCAACTGAAACTTTTTCAAAATCGGGCCAAAACAGGGCTCACTGATCAGTTCCAAACCTGTACTACTATAGAATAGCAAGGATGGTCGATGTAGTTTTACCCAACAAACGTCCGGATCGAATCCACAGGGAGTTAATTAGTTTGGTCTTAGGTTTATATCCGAGTAGAGATGCGGGTTTTTCCCTAAATGGAACTTCCACAATGGATGGTTCTGTTATCTACTTCTATAGCATGCAATATTTAAAGCTAAGTACAATATTTTTGTTGGTTATTTTCAAGGATTAAAAGGGTCTAGGTTAGTGACTTCCGCCTAGGTGGATATCTGACGGGTATCGAGAATTCAGTGCATACTTGTTATGATTTGGGGTCGTGATATAACCATCACACATAAGTGCTCACTCTATACCTCTCAGTAGTTTGTGTGACTTTTCCCAATTTGGCTTTCTCAAGTCCTAATGGGTGTTCATGCAGAACAAATGATATTGGCCCAAGTCGGGTATTACTATCTCTACGTTTACCCTTTAATTGGGGCTATCAATCATTTGAATGCACCCCAATTCCTTGTTAGCCTAATTTTCCTAGATTTAGTCCCTCTTTCTCAAGAAGAGTCTAAGTCATAAAGGCACGAATCAGTGTTTGCAACCACCAATTCTACAATTAAAGCATGAATCAGGCTAAATATCACTAACCCATAAACAATTAAGCCCTAAAATTCAAGAAACCATTAAATACCCACACTAGGGTTTGGTCACAACCCTAGCTATGGGTTTAGCTACTCATAATATCAACAAAAATCAAAGAAAAAGATTAAATATAAATATAATATTCAATTACTAGATGAAAATCTAAAGATTGAAGATAAATCTACTCTAAAATTACTCAAAAAGGTAAAAACCAGTTGTTCACGTGTTCTCCTTAACAAAACATAACCTAAAAATCGGAAAAAGATCTATTTATCGTAGGCTAAAATTCTCGGAAAAAAATGCCCCTACGGAAGTTTCACGGAGGCATAATTTTGATCGCGTCCGCGCTTGAGCTATCGTGGCTGCATAATAATGAGCGTGGTCCATATTTCTTTAATTCTGGGCTTGGTTTGGACTTGGTTTTGCGGACAACATAAAATACACTGCCTTTGTGTTAGCTTCAACCACGACTGTTTAATTTGGACGTGGGCCGCGTTCCTCAGTCAAACTCAACTTGTAGAGTTTGTGAATTTCAATCAGCGCTCTCAGCAAAATAGCACCGCAGCCGCGCTTTTCCATTGCGGTCAGCGGTAGAACTTGTGCTTAAATAAGCCTCTCTAAAAATTACTTTCGAGGGCCGTGTATTTGTGGACGCCTCAGCGGTGGTCCTCATGCGGCCGCTATCTGCTCTCCTCTCTCTAGTTCGCAGTCTTTAGTCTATGCAAGTTTACTCCTTCATGAGTTTATTTTGGCTTCTTTACCTCATTTTGACCAAACCCTACAAGTAAGCACAGTAAGTTAGTTTTCGGGAATACTTTTACATATTGTTTATCCAAAGATTAAGCAAAATAAAATATAATAAAGGTTAAAATCCATAGTTATCACTCACGCGTCGGTGCATGGGTCAGATCTCGCTGAAAAAGTTCTTCATTTTCTAGCGCGTGAGGTCATGCAGGTGTGTGTTTTTTGGTGGGGTTGACTGGGATTTGGTCGCCTAAGCCTGAGGAGTCTTATGGTGGTATTGGTTTTTTCACAACACCAACAATAAGTGATGTTGAAATTTTGTTGGAATGATGCACATCGATAAGTTTCTCACTAATGCTCTGATACCATGTGAGAATGCACGGGAAAATTCTATTGTTGATAATCTACTTAATTATAATACAATAAGCCCTATTTATACTACATCTCATACTTCTATTCTATGTGGGAGTAGGACTAATTCATATTATGTACATAACTATCTTAACAATGATGAACGAACCTATTGAAGGGGTAGGCATTAAACTGCTAAATGCCAGTTAATCTGTCAAGAATGTGCCTTTTTCTATGAAAAATGTTACCAAACACATGCTTGTTCCAATTTGGCACTCTATTCTTGAATATACTTTTGGCCCTTAAAAGGTCATCTATTAGGGAAAGCACTCTTGGAAAATGGATGGAAATTTAGGGTGGTTGCATGATAAGTGTGGATTTTTACTGCTTATTAGCACCTTTTAGCTTTTGTTTTAGTCCGAAAGAATTGAATTATGTTCCCAAGACTCACGGTCATGCTCCACACCGATGCATGGATACTCGCCACCATGCCCGTATGTCGTACTCCCCCAAAATTGGTAGCAATCATGACTCAACTCCTAATCCCTCAAGCTAGGGTTAAACCAAACACTTACCTCAACTTCCACGGCCAAATCAATCCACAACGACCGCTTTCCCTTTCGAATTCGGCTCCAACTCAATGAAATCTATACAATAAGGATTTCATAATATCAATATAGGCTAAACAAATCAAACCCAATGCCTACATATAAGTTTCCAAGCTTTCTTTCCAAAAATTCCAAAAATTCCAAAATCGGCCCCGGGCCCGCTTGGTCAAAAAATAAAGTTCGGACCAAAATCAAATCACCCATTCTCCCACGAGACCAAACATATAATTTGTTTTAAAATTCGACCCCAAAACGAGGTTTAAATCAAGAAAATATAAAAACCCTAACTCTACCCATTTCCCCCAATTTCAACCCTAGATTACATGATTTAAGCCTAGGAGTTTGATTAATAATGATGGAAAATGAAGAAAACAAGTTGAAATTTACTAAACCAAGTGGTCTTGATGAAAGGAAGCTTCAATGGATGCCTAAGGACCTTGGAGAAGAAGAAACTCGGATGTTTTTATGAAGAAAACGCGACCCTACTATTCTGAAACTTAAAATATAAGTAGGCAAAATTTCCCTTCGCGTTCGAGACTGGAGGGTCGCGTTAGCAAAGGGTATCACTGGAAAGGCAATCGCATTCGCGAGCTAAGTGGGTGCGAATGTGAAGAGTAAAAGCTGGGGATTCAGAATTTGTTCTATGCGAACGCGTGGGAGCTAGCGCGAACGCAGTGAAGGAATTTGTAAGGATACGCGTTCGCGAGAGGCTGTACGCGAACGTGAAAAGGAAAATTGGCCAAATCCCCCTGGGTCAAATAACCCTATGCGTTCGTGATGGGGGGAACGCAAACGCGATGATGGACCAACACAAGGCATCGTGAACGCGGACTAGGCGTCGCGAACGCGAAGAAGAAAGTGTCCGCAACAGCTGAAACCCATTTTCTGCAGTTGTTCTAAGTTTCAAAACCACCCCGAACACCTCCGAAAACACACCCGAGCCCTCGGGGCTCCTAACCAAACACATACACTAACTCAAAAACATCCTACGAACTTAACCGTGCGATCAAATCGCCAATATAACATAAAATCAATGAATCAAGCTTTAAAATCCTCACTTTTTCATCAAACTTCATAAACTTTCAAATTTAGAGTTTTAAGTCCGAAATACGTCAAACGACATCTAATTTCAACCAAACGTCATAGAAATATCTTAAAACACATATAAGACCTATACCGGGCGTCCGAACCAAAATACGTACACGATACCAACACGTTCTAATCAATTTTCATTTCTATTTTTCCTTAAAAAATTTCAGAAAACAGAATTTCTTTTAAAAATTTATTTCTCGGGCTCGGGACCTTGGAATTCGATTTCGAGCATATGCCCGAGTCCCATATTTTTTTACAGACCCTTCGAGACCGTCAAATTACGGGTCCGGGTCCGTTTACTCAAAATATTGACCAAAGTCAACTTTACTCATTTTAATACCAAATATTTAGCATTTTCACAGAATTTCACATACAAGCTTTCCGGCTACTCGCCCGGACTGCGCACACAAATCAGGGCAACTCAAACTGAGATTTTCAAGGCCTTGGAATCACAGAAAAAGAGAGAAAACAGGTGATGACCTTTTGGGTCGTCATAGGAACTTTTGTATTTTTTTAGGGTTCTGATTCTGATCTTTTGTGTGAAAGAAAGGGTCTATATATAGCCCTTAAGAGTGTCATATGCCGCTGAAAATAGGATGAGAATTATTCCCTCATATAGCATCTTTTTTAACAGAATTGGGACAGCTGGCAGCTTTTGATTGGTTCCAGAATTTGTGTTGGACAAAATTGGGCCAGCTACCCTAGATTCTAGAAGCTTCCCATCGAAAAATCTGATTTTCATTTCCCAAATTACCCTTCTAAATTTTCATCTATTTAATTAACCCCCTCGAAGTGTTTCAAAATTACAAACCAAAGCAAACAACACAAAAACCTGAATTAAAAGCAAGATCAAATGGAACAAATCCTAATTCAATTAAGCTTTTAACTAAATCTAAATTCTTTTAGCATTGAACTGAAATCAGAAACGAGATAAAATAAAAATATTTTAACCTAATGTGAGCACGTGATTTTTGTATATACGAATTGTTCCCATAAAAATTTAAAATAAAACAATTTTTCTTTGTGTGTAATTTTGTAAATTTTCATGGTTTTCAGCTATATTTTGTATTTGTGTGTATGCATATTTATTTGATCAATTAATAAGAAAATACAAAAATAGGTTGTTTTTGCATTTAGGATTTAATTTTATAATTTTTTAAATACTAAATTACTTATAAAATGAAGGAAAAACATGAAAAATAATGCACTTTGCATTTTATTTTTAATTGTGTGATTTGGTATTTACGTGTTTGGATAATTAGATAATTACTATTTTTTTTAAGTTAACTTGGTTTTATAATCTTTAGGTTTTAATTTTGGAAAATAATTTTAGGAAATAAAAATAAGAGGAAAAGAATTTGACAAAGAGAGGAAAATCGAAATTGGGCCAAGCCTTCAAGCCCAAAACCTTTAGCCCCAGTCCAACCCAAACCATATCCCAATCAGTCCATCCCCAGCGTCGACCAAACGACATCATTTTGGTCACGTTAATCTGGACCGTTGATCTCATTAGATCGAACGGTTCAGTCCATTACCAGCATCACCGAAATGACGCCGTTTCAGGCCTTTTGATCTGAACCATTAAAAATCGTCCATCCAACGGTCCAAAACGCACCCCATCGCCCGTTAACCAACCCGACCCATGTCACCATCCCGGTCTGTCTCCAAAGTTTTAACCAAAACGACCCCGTTTTAATTAACAATGCAATTAGAGCCGTTGGATCCCAATCATCCAATGGCCCTAATTAAATGGTTAATTTTAATATACCTAAGAACCTAACCCCTTACCCCCCTCAGAAGCCCCCCCATTCGTCTCTATGCAGAGACCAAATAGACAACCCCCTCACTCCGCCGCCTTCCACCCGCCGGAAATCGCTCACGGCGGAGGACGGTGGCCAAACACCACAAAAACTACACCCCAAGACCTCCTCCCTTTCCTCATTCCAAATCCTTTACCCTCATCCCTCGAATCCTAGCCTAACTTCTCGAATAATCAAAACCCTAACAAGCCCTCCGCCGCATCCGGCGACACCACCTCCGATGGCCACCAAAATTACACCCCTAAACCACCATCACCTCATCATCCCAAATACCAACTCCGCTTCCTTCGAAAACCTCTAGAACATATCAAATATCCGATCTAAACCACGAACCCTAGCGCAGCCACAAAATTCCCTAGTGGCGCCAGATGACCACAACACTCCCCTCACCCCAAATCCCTTACCAGCTTCCCCACGAATCCCCATCAAAACACTCGAATATCGAATCTGAACCCTAAGTTCACGAGCACTAAAATACAAAAAGGCCTGTAAGGATTCTTTGACCGGATTGGACCTTAGTTTTGGGTTTTCACATGAAAACCCAAGTTGAAGCTCTAGTCCAATCGAAAAATGGAAAGATCTTTAAAATTGGATTCAAGTTCGACCTGAATCTCTGAGGTATTTCTTTCACTTTTCTTTTGTTGTCAATTTTGTTTATTATCCTTCATTTTGTCATTTGTTTCTTACTTCTTTTTCAGACTTTTTATTTGGTCTAGTTTCATCAGTCTTGTTCTTCGTTAAGTGTGTCTTAGAAACCTTCCCCTTTAAATTGATAAATAGGGTTATTCATTATATGAGGTTGAATTTCATAGTTAGTTAGGTTTTGGTGAAATTACTCAAAATTGCTGTATTTTAGCTTTCATTTGAACCAATTGTTTGGGTTTTCGAATGTGTTTGGGTCTAAGAGGTTTGAATAGGTCAATTAGTCGGGCCATTGATCCATGACCCATTTGAGGGTCAGACATAGGTTAGTTCAATTGGCTGCAAGCCCGAATGAGATTTGCCTTGGGTCAAATCTGACCCAGGCTGTTCTGGAATTAAATAGCCCGGGGGGGGGGGGTTAATGGTTAATAAGAAGGTTAATGGGAATTAATTTAAAACATAGGCATGCCCATACCATTGATTAAAATATAGGCATGCCCATACCAGAATTAAAAAAGGGATTAATAGTGAACCTGACACACTGCTTAGTGTCTTTATAGGCTGGAAAGTCAGAGAATATGATGGGGGAAAATGGTTCTTAATTGAAGATGGAAATGCAGGCCTCTAATGCTCTTAAGAGCTGGAAAGGGTTTAAGGGGGATATATAAAATGGTGACATTGAGACCATAAAGAGGGAGACAGAGAAATAGAGACGAAAAAAAAACCTAAGAGAGAAATATAGGAAGTCTTAAAACTGGGGGAAAAACATTTCTGCAAAGCTGAGAGTTTAAGACGAACTCACCAAAATACAGAGAGTGTTTGAGAGGATAGGTACATTGAGAGCTTAATACTAAAAAAAATACAGAAGCTGCATCAGTTCTTACTGTTTTCAATGGTTTTCCACCTCTGTTTCAATTTTTACTGGGTCATTTGGGTTCGAGAGTGGTTTGAGTTTGGGCCATTCAACTTTGGTTTATGCCTGCTAGTTTGTTGTGGGTCTAAAACTGTTTTCTATCACTTTCTGAGTTCGAAGTCTCTGTTTGCTGTTGCTGCTGCTATACACTGCTTCCTCACTTTTCCTTTCCTTCATTTCCAGGTACACATTCTTTGAGTTTAAAGCCAAGTATGAAGTTTTTGGTTTGCAGGATGAAATGAAATAGCTCCAATGTGTCCTGACTTTTAGTTTAATATTGTCGCCCCCATATCCCCTGATTTTGTAATCGTTTAATATAGTAACTGTCCATGATGGTGGCTGTAATCAATAGGCGGATAACATGAAGTTAGATGTAACACTTATTACTTGATTAGTGTGCTGAATTTGCTATAGTAGTTTAATTAGACTGTATGAATTATTTTCCAGACTTGTATGAGTGTAATATTAGCTATAAGTTAGTCAGTTCCAGTGTGACTATTATGTTAGTTTGAGGTTCAAAATTATCATGTGTAGTCATACTCATATAAAACTAAACAGGTCCTGTAGTTCAAACATAATATTTGCCTTAGTTTACTTATCATATGCTTATGGTTGGTCATCATATGTTTATTGAACGTAATAGCTACATGATATATTTGTTAAATGGTTCAGGAACGAATTAAGAACTTCAGTAGTCACTTTTATTTTCAGTCCATAGCTAAGCTGTTTTAAGATGTATGAATTGGAATTAAAAGGCAGTTAAAATTCCAGATCGAGTATATAGTTTATCAATGTGCAAAATAGGCTGAAACTGTAAGAGACATTTGCATTTTAAAATCAGCATGCTTTCGATATGAATAAATTGTGCATTTGCTTTACGAAATTGTTTACCGGCCCAAAGTAAAAACTTAATATCATATTTGGGTTCGTTCATGAGCCAAAGCAGTGCCCTTTTGTTTAAATGAGAATTAGGCCTATTGGCATAATCAGAAGCGCAAATAATTTAAATTAGTTCATGTGTGCTAAGTGATAGTTTGACCTTGGATTAGATCAATGAGCGCCCATTTACAGCCTACTTTTGATTTGGACCTAATCTCGAGGCCCGAACATTTTAATGCTTTCACTAATAATTAATTTGTAGTGCCAATTAATTAAGTTGTTTTAGAGACAATCATTAGTAAAAAAATAATAGTTCATTTTAGGATATCCTTAAAATAATTTGAGGTGGGCCGCGCATAATAAAATCACGAATTGCGTGGCCCTCTCTAATTACTTGATTAAGAATACTTAGAAATCGAGACGTGCCATTTAGAGAATTTTCATGGTCTCCCGCAAAGTTATCCATGCATTGTTTATTTTAGGCACACATTTTAATAAATCTATCTTCCTAAATTCGGGTGTGCATTTCATGTGACCCAAATCCAAATCCCAAAATGCTGAATAAAATGTGTTTCGGATTGTGGGTGCATTTCATGTGACGCAAGCCAAAGACATATTTTAAACGACGTTCAACATTCCTTAAAATTAATTAAAAGCGATAAATAATCTAAAAATGGCATATAGGTTCAGAATGTATAAAAATTAGAATAATTAAGCCGAATATAACAGTTGAGCGACCGTGCCAGAACCACAGAACTCGGGAATGCCTAACACTTTCTCTCGGGTTAACAGAATTCCTTACTTGGATTTATGGTATGCAGACTGTTAAACAGGGTCAACCCTTTCCTCGACTTGGGATTCAAACCAAGTGGCGACTATGAATCTCTTAATAAATGAATCCCATTTCGATCGTCCTTTAATTGGAAAAACTCCCTTTTTTATACCCCCTTTCTGGGTGTATGAAAAAAGGAGGTGTGACAGCTCTGGCGACTCTGCTGGGTATAAGAACCCAGGACTTTTGGTTCAGGGTTCAGAATTCGAGCTTTGAATAATTGTTTTATTTTGCTTTATTTATTATCTGATTTTATTACATGTTTGGGCCTAATGTGCTATGTGATGCTTTTACCGCTTTGATATTATTTGAATTGTATATATAAAACTATTACGAAACCTCTCTCTTCTCACCTCCGGGGATGTGCTCGGTGGTCGACACTCCCTATTCTGTTAGTGTCATACCTTAAAGTAAGAAAGAGGCCGGACAAGTTACTAAGCCGGATGGCCTTTTGGTTCTCGGTACGTAGCCCCCTCCTCGACTCAAGTTGTCCTCTTGGGTACACAATCTAAAACATATACCCAACTTTTGAACCTAGAATAATCCAGCCTCATACCGGATCCCTAGTAGGAATGCATATTTGCATCATGTGCGTTTTGACTTAGGAGACTCAACACAGGGGTTGGGTCCGTCTAGGACAGGTGTACCTGGAATAATGGACCATCCTGATGCATCCTACTTGTGCATTTATTTGTTTCGGAATTGCATGCTGACCAACTTTCGAATATCTGGGAAAAAAAGAAGAAAATTATATAGTAGTATGAGGGTAAAGAGAGTTAATCGCCTGTTTTGAAAAATACAATGTCCTAATAGTGTCGAGACTCTGCCCAATTTTTGAAAAATGAGAAAAAAAAAAGAAAAAAAAATTTTGGTTTTCAAAAATAGTTTATTTGTTTTTGTTAATAAAATGAGAAGAAGAAAATCTTATTTTCAAAAAATAGAGTTGTGTTAAAAAATAATAGTCGTTTTGTTTTCCGATGAAAAAAGGGGGTTTGTATTTTGTTTTCAAGAAGATTTTGTTTTATTTGCCCGAACTACGTCAGTTTGATTCTCACCGGATGTGAGATACGTAGGCAACCCCTATCGGGTCCAACTTCTTTTTGTAAAAATATCCCAAAATTAACAAATTTGTTTTTATTAAATAGGTGAGGTGATGCCGTTTTTGTCAAAAATAGCCGAATATTCCCGAAAGGGACGCCGGAAGGCTAATTTTGCATAAACAATTACCTTTGGTCTTTTCTAATTTTTTGCACAGTTAGCGGGCACAACCTTAAAATCTTCCTCCGGAGGATCTGAAAGGCCGTATCTGCAAAACTAGCTTTTCGGTTTTAAAATTAAAAATATGAAAAAGGGGTCAATTTTGACTTTGGAGTCGCATAGAATAAATCAGTGACTGTTTCACTTAATCACCTTAATAAATGTGCAGGATGAGAATAATCCAAAAAGAACCTTTCTCATTCATAAGCAAAATCCCTTTGGAGTTGCGGCGGTGGTGGAATGATCTAGGTGGAGAAGGGCAAAACGAGGTCAAGAAGTATTTGGGGGGCCTTCCTAGACTGTTGGAAATTATACCCGGGGGAGACATCATAAGGGCATTGGTCACATGCTGGGACCCAACGCACAATGTGTTCCTCCTTCCAGATTTTGAACTCACCCCGACCTTAGAAGAAATAGCCGAGTACATTGGGAATGCTGAGCTTCCTTTAAGACACAAGTATTTGGTTTCCCCGAGAACCATAGTTGTGCACAGATTTTTAGACTCACTAAAAATAAAAAGAGGGGTACACAACCCGGACTTGGCAGCTGGTTTTTGTACTTTATCATTCATATACAACAAATATGGTTGTATATGAGGGTTTAACAAGCCAGAGAATAAAATCTGTAGCAAAGGAAATTGCCTTAAATAGGAAGAGCATAGACGTTTCGCTTTTATGGTGGCTTTCCTGAGAAAAGACGGGAATATCGACACAAAAATAGCAGGGGTTGTTAGAACTTTGCTCACTCAGGCCAAGAGCACACTCGCGCCTATGATAGTAGCTGAGATCTTTCGTGCTCTCACAATCTGCAGAGCCGGGGGAGACTTCTTTGAAGGATGCAATCTGTTGTTACAAATGTGGATGACCGAACACCTGTGCCACCGCCCCCAGTTCATAAGCTAAGGGTCAACATACAAAACTTGTATAGAGGAATTTTATACAAGGATCAAAGGGATCAGCTTGCCTGAAGGAGGCATAGGATGGATATCTTACTTTTGGTCCCTCACTGCCAGACAAGTAGAGTGGACACTGGGATGGTTGCCTGTGGACGAGATTATATACATGCCAGCAATGGGGCCTCATTTTCTTCTAATGGGTCTTAGGAGCATCCAGCCTTATGACCCGTAACAGGTTTTGAGACAACTAGGGAGGTGCCAGATAATGCCTAAAGATGAAGATCTCAGTGTCCGAGTAGTTGAGATTAGACCGGATGGTCAGTTCCCTGAAGCAACAGTCCCCCAGATCTAGAGTGAGTGTCAATACCTGGCAGCAAATACCTGTGTAAGGGATCGATCTAAAGGAGACGTTTCACCTGGGTATCATGCTTGGTATAGAAAAGAAATTGCTTTCGTGAGGCCTGCTAAAAGACCCCACATCCAGGATTTTTTCGAATCGTCACAGGAATAGTGGGACTGGTTGGCTAAAGAACATGAGTATAGGGCTACAATAGGCAAACTGGAGAAACAGGTTATGGATTTGCAATTTGAGAGAGATTTGCAGGTTGCCGCAGATGAAGGCGAAAAGAAGAAACTAGCCAAAGAAACTGAGGCCCTTCGAGTCCAAATTACGAAAATGAAAGTACCGGTAGAAAACCCTACCCAAAGTGCTAGAGATGCAAAATTTACAGATAATTTGAGACAAAAGGTGAATGACTACAGTTTTGTTTTAAACAAAGCCGAAAGAGAACTGACCAAGGCTTGGAAACAATTGGTTGAAAATGTGGCAGAACGAGCATGTATGTTTAAACGGTTGGAAGAAGAGTTCGACGGTAAGGTTGCAGGGTTAAAGGAAAAGATCATCACCACAGAGAATAAGAAAACCAGACAGGCAAAAGACTTCAAGGTTGAACGAGAACAGTGCTATATGGCAATGGCACGGTTAGAAAGAGATTTGCAACAACTCCAGGAACAGAACCAGTTGGCTGAACAAACCTTGGAAGCTAGAGTCGATCAGATTGGGCATCTGGTGCAAGAGAAGGGTACAATAAGAGAGAGAATCACAAAGATCGCCCACTACATCGCGATGAAGTGTAGCAGTTGTAAAGATATGACTAGATCTATGTTCTTCGTCACCATGATGCTTTTTGTTCATCGGGTAATGGAAGATCTCCACCACCTCTAAGGGGATTTAGCTAGTCGACCCACGGTGAGGTCGAAAGATGCCCCGCAGGTCCCAGGAGTAGTTGAAGCACTAATGTATTCATGATTTCTTGAGTCTGTATTTCCTTTCCATTAAAGTCTGTCAGTTTGTCGTGGAGTCGGTATTTTTCTTCAAGTCTGTAGTTCGTCTTTCATCAGAGTATGTTAGTTCTTGTTTGAGTCTATTGGGTTTCGAATTTTTTTAATCAAAGTTTGTTTTATTATGAAAAATTGAAAAAATGTTTTATTGTTTCTTTACCTTTTATAGGCCAGAACTACGAACGGTCTGATTCATGCGGGGACATGATACGTAGGCAATCCATATAAACCACCACTAAAAAGAAGAAAAAGAAAAGAGAAGGAAAATGAAAATAACCAAAATAAGGGAAAGTTTGATGGATGTTAAAAAGGGGGACAATTGTGAGAAGCCGGAATGACGCATGGAACTGAAGCAAAAGCATGATAGAAATGGTTAACTGCTTAGGTGCATCGCATCTTTATGTATGTTTGCCTACTTGTAAAATCCTCTAACGCTAATGAGATGGTTTTATTTTGTCACATCAATCCAGAAAGGTGGTTGGTTGTGGTTCCGAAAATAGTCACTCCTCTCTACAACATAAAAACCCAAAAGGTCGATGGCGGATAACAACAAAATTGGGGTGGTTGATATCAGTACCCTAAAGTGGTTGGCTGAACAGGACACAGATTTGGCTGAGGAGGTGAAAATGTTAAGACAGCACATAACAGCCATGTATCAGGCTTGGATGGTCGGGAAGACACCAATACCACCACCACCCAGTTTCTCAGATGTTATCCTTACCCAAACTTTGGCATCTCCCAATCACTCCAATATCCCCATCACTCTTCCTCCAAGTTCTGAGAGGCTGAAGAACATAGAACAATCCTTAAAGAACGTGTAAGGGACGGGAGACCAAGGCAGTATGTCTTACCAAGAGTTGTGTACACTCCCTGATGTCCGCATGCTCGCAAGGTTTAAAGTACCAAAGTTCAACTTGAATGAACAAGGTGAAGATCCGGTAGTCCATCTAATGGAATATTGCAAGGAAATGAGGAATGTTGGCGAGCAAGACAATTTGCTAATGGCGTACTTCAGTAATAGCTTGACTGGGGCAACCTTGGAGTGGTATAATCGTCAGAATGTCAGTAAATGGCATACATAGGATGACATGGCTCAGGATTTTGTGCGACATTGTCAAAACAACACAAACATCATCCCGGATCACTCTTCCATATCTCAGATAGAAAAGAAACCTAAAGGAAGTTTTAGGAAGTTCTGGCTCAGATGGAGTGAACAAGTTACTCGAGATAATCTTCCCATGGAAAGAAAAGATATTGTAGAACCCCACCAATGACAAAGTCCAGTGGTTGTCCTTACTAAACACCCTCAGCCTCCATATCGACCCCGTGAATATCCTTTTAGTTCTCCTACCCACTACTTCTCTTCACAAAACCCCCTAAACCATACATCACTTCCTAAATATCCTGTCCATGTTGCACCACCATACGTCCCGTATCCCCGAGGCCCGCGATGGTCTGCACTGTTGCCACAAATATCTCATCAGGCATATCAACCACCTATCCGCAAAGGATTCCAACCAAGGCCAGAGTGCAAAATAAAAAGACTACTGGAAAAAGAGAATGCTTTCGGAGAATCTTATGCAAGTTTATTTGAAAAGCTAAAACGTTCTGGCCTGATTGAGCCGCTCCTCAATTATACTCCAGACCCATGTACAAAAAGCTTTTATCCTAGTACACGATGCATGTACCGCTCTAATGTCCAAGGGCATAACATTGAGAATTGTCGTTCTTTGAAGAAGGAAATAGGAAGAATGATTCACAAAGGGGTAATTGTGATCAAAGATAGTAACAAAGAGCATGCGAATACTCTTGGAGATATATTGACTAAAGCCGATGATATTGAAGTGGATAATGGTCTTGGAAATATTCATGTAGAAGTCAGTGGCTAAGATATTGAGTTTGGTGATTGGAAAGACGCTCCATTTTTTGGTCAACCGGAGCGGAGTTTTGGTGGCTTATTTTGTTGTCATTTATGTTGTCTAGGTTTGTTCTAAGGGTTGTGCCCCAATTTATTGTTCTTGTTTCGTTGTACCAACTCTTTCCCCGTCTATCTAAAGCAATTATCTGTTTTCTATTACTTCCAGTCATTTTCTTTTGTTTAGTTCTCTCCTCTTTATAGCTCTTTTCATGCTGACTTTAGTGATATGACATGCACACATAGTTCTAGGCCTAATCTTAAAGGTTAATCATGAAGCAATTGGGAAGATGATAGGAACACTTGAAGGAAATAAGAATAGACTGAGATCATTTGAAGCCGAACCATGTAAAAATGGGGCTGATAGAACATAAAGAAACCTTATGTTTCATGCCGCATCAGTTGGAAATTAAAGAAAAAGTTTGGCCAAATTGATAGGGTCCGTTCGTGGTAATGAGAATGAGAGTGTTGCCCAATGGTGTTTTTAACAGATGGAGAAAGAAAATGTGTGAATGCAGCTATCAAGTCTAGCACGATCAGAAGATGTTACAAACATTTGTTTAATCGCGTTGTTTATGCTTAGCATGTTTTGAAGATTGGAATGACGAAGGCATTTTGTTCTGCTATCTAAATATTTTATCTTTCGTTACCCCTTTGAGCCTTATTTGCTTTATTTCATACCCCTCTTTCAGAATCAGTAGCAAATATTAGAAACACAAGCGTGAAATCTAAGTAAAAGAAAAAAAAAGAAAAAAAGAAGAAAAGAAAAAAGAAAAAGAAAAAAGGGGCACAAAAGAAAAATAATGATAAGTGAAAAGAAAAACTACAATAAGAAGGAATTGGGTGAACTACGTTTGACCTGATTTCTCTTAAGAATACGCAGCAGCTTCACGGCTCGGTCATAGTGGAATAAAAATCAGAAATTCCCCAAGCAAGAAACTGGGGCAGAAGTTGTGGTTGTAAAGAAATCCGGTTCCGAAGGTTGTAATTTTAAACCCATGTTATTTGTTTTGAGCCTCTAATACCCTTTCTTTATAACTATCCAAAAGAACACATTACGGTCCAAAGAAAAACCTTCTGATCAGTCTTCAAAAGATGCCAAGTCGAGTAAGTAAAGATGATTCATACCAGGGGCAACACTTCGGTCCAAACAAGAACAATAAAAATGAGAGAGTCGTAGTGGTGAAAACCCTCACGGGCACCGTAAGGCGATGAAAGCCGAGAGAAATCAAAACATGAGAGAGTCTCATTAGTAAAAACCTTCACACGAGCACTTTTAGGTGACTATAAGGAGAGAGAAAGACCAAAAGAGAGAGGTTTGATAATGAAAACCTTTCAGGCACTACAAGTCGAAATCAAGATTGTGAATTAGATTCGGTATGCGAAGCATGGAAGTCCCGTTCCACGGAAGAAAGTATGACAAGTACTGAACATCGGAATTACTTAACAGAATAGGCCGCACGTGTATGTCACGGTCATTAGAGTTAGTATCCGCATTCGATAGGCTTCTACCTTGCAATTTTTCTTGTCAAGAATCTTCTTTCTCCTTTGTCCTTTATTCTACTCCTTTTTTCTTGTTCACTTCTTCTTCCTGAGTCTGTATGGTCAAAAAAAGTGAGAAATGACTTCAAAATTTGCCATCAGCTTCCCAATTGCACAAGACAAGATCTGTGCTAGTACATCAAAATGGCTTAATTTGGGAAAGAACAACTAGGGCACTGAGCTGGTAATAATCAACATGCTTTGGGATCCTTGCAAAATACGAAGGTTGGATTCATATTAATTCATGGAGAATGCAACAGATGGAGGGGTGGATGAATGGATAAAAGGTATAATCTGTGATAAGATTGACAAAAAGGGTAGACGGGCGACAAGAAGGATATTCCAAGCAAAAATCAGAGGTTATAGACCTCAAGGCCAAGGCCAGTGGACAAGTAAAGAAAGGAGCAACAAACATCAAGGCCAAGGCCAGCGGACAAGTCAAGAAAGAGCAACGTATACACAGAGTGGGGAGCGATGGACGTGATTTGGGGATTCATGTGAGACACAAAGGTCAGTTAGGTGCCGGCTCATGAGCAATGCAACAAATAGAGGACATTGGATCTTAACGGAGAAACGGTATTTCAGTGATACGGATTACAGAGAAAGTGGTTAATCAGTAAACATGCAAGATCTTCAAGTGGAAATCATCTATTCATTAGAAATATATGGGGTCAGATAAGAAGATTAGAAATAATAGTTGGGAAGTTTGTGAATAAGGAGTAGTCGGAAAGTCGGAAGCTCTCAACCAAGTTCAAGGCAGTCTGACGAAGCAGAGCATGGAGAGGAGCGAAGAAAAAACCATCTCCAGCAAGAGTGTCACAACCAACCACCACATTTTAAACTGACGAAATTTTTCTTTGATTAAAACAGGGGCAGAAAATCTCGGTTGTTTCGGAGGAACCCACCATAAGGAAAGGTAAACACCAAACAGAACAGGGAAGACAATTGAAGTTTTAAGGAAAAGCAGTTTCGAAGGAAGGCAACTCAAGTTTCAAAGGAAAGCACGATAACACAAGTTTTAAGGGAAAGCAGTTTCGAAGGAAGATAATTCAAGTTTCGAAGGAAGATAATTCAAGTTTCAAGGGAAAATGGTTCAAGATGCAAGGAAAAAAAAAGTCAAGTAACAAAATAGGTGTATTTTTAAGTTTTGAAGTCAGGAGCCCGCATGGAGAACAAAGGTGTAATTTTAAGGTTTTGAAGTCAGGAGTCCGCCTGGAGAACAGAGGTGTAATTTTAAAGTTTTGAAGTCAGGAGCCCGGCTCGAGAACAGAGGTGTAATTTTAAGTTTTGAAGTCAGGAGCCTGCTTGGAGAAGAGAGATGTAATTTTAAAGTTCTGAAGTCAGGAGCCCGCCTGGAGAATAGAGGTATATTTTTTGAAGTCAGGAGCCCACCTGGAGAATAAAGGTGTAATTTTAAGGTTTTGAAGTCAGGAGCCCGGCTGGAAAATAGAGGTGTAATTTTAAAGTTTTGAAGTCAAGAGCCCGCCTGGAGAATAGAGGTGTATCTTTTGAAGTCAGGAGCCCGCCTGGAGAACAGAGGTGTAATTTTAAGGTTTTGAAGTCAGGAGCCCGCCTGCAAAAAAAAGGTGTAATTTTAAAGTTTTGAAGTCAGGAGCCCGCCTGGAGAATAGAGGTGTATTTTTTGAAGTCAGGAGCCCGCCTGGAGAACAGATATGTATTTTTAGAGTTTTGAAGTCAGGTGCCCGCCTGGAGAACAATGGTGTAATTTTAAAGTTTTGAAGTCAGGAGCCCGCCTGGAGAATAGAGGTGTATTTTTTGAAGTCAGGAGCCCGCCCGGAGAACAGGGGTGTATTTTAGAGTTTTGAAATCAGGAGCCCGTCTGGAGAATAGAGGTGTAATTTTAATGTTTTGAAGTCAGGAGCCTACCAGGAGAACAGAGGTGTAATTTTAAAGTTTTGAAGTCAGGAGCCCGCCTAGAGAATAGAGGTGTATTTTTTAAAGTCAGGAGCCCGCCTGGAGAACAGAGATGTATTTTTAAGTTTTGAAGTCAGGAGTCCGCTTGGAGAACAGAGGTGTAATTTTAAGGTTTTGGTCAGGAGCCCGCCTGGAGAACAGAAGCTTATCTCTCAAGTTTGAAGTCAAGAAACCACTGGTATAATAGAGGATCATTTCAAGATGTGAAAGTCCGGAGCCCGCCTGGAGAGCGGAGGAATACAATTCAAGTCAAGAAATCGGTGCAAGGCAGCAACAAAGGAATTGCTATAAGAGAATACAAGACAACAAGGCAAGAAGAAACACAAGAGCAAGTTTGAAGGTCTAGGTAGGATTGTAATTCATAACCTAGTCTAGCTTCTTTATTTTTCTTTTAGCATGGTGCAATAAAGGGATCAGGCAGTAGCAGCTGCAACAATAGTAAAGCACAGTCTCATGGTAGTCCCAGCTATCAAAACTCCCGAACTACATTGACCCGATTCCTTTTAGCCAAGGATATGTATGAGACCTTTGAAGTAGAGGTTCAGTCGAATCTTTCAAAAAATGCTTCACACAGAGTATTCAAACGGGCAAAAACCGCTCGTATATACTCACTTTATCTTTGCACGAAAACTCTTCGTGTTTCCTGACAAAGAGGGGCAGTTGTGAGCATGTGATTTTTGCCTATACGAATTGTTCCCATAAAAATTCAAAATAAAATAATTTTCCTTTGTGTGCAATTTTGTGATTATTCATGGTTTTTCAGTTATTATTTGTATTTGTGTGTATGCATATTTATTTGATCAATTAATAAGAAAATACAAAAATAGGTTATTTTTGCATTTAGGATTTAATTTTATAATTTTTTAAATACTAAATTACTTATAAAATGAAGGAAAAACATAAAAATAATGCACTTTGCATTTTAGTTTTAATTGTGTGATTTGGTATTTAAGTGTTTGGATAATTAGATAATTAGTATTTTTTTTAGTTAACTTAGTTTTATAATCTTTAGGTTTTAATTTTGGAAAATAATTCTAGGAAATAAAAAGAAGAGGAAAAGAATTTGATAAAGAGAGGAAAATCGGAATTGGGCCAAGACTTCAAGCCCAAAACCTTTAGCTCCAGTCCAACCCAAACCATATCCCAATCCGTTCCATCCCCAGCGTCGACCAAACGACGTCGTTTTGGTCACATTAATCTTGATCGTTGATCACATTAGAGCGAACGGTTCAGTCCATCGCCAGCATCGCCGAAACGACGCCGTTTCAAGCCTTTTGATCTGAACCATTCAAAATCGTCCATACAACGGTCCAAAACGCACCCCATCGCCCGTTACCAACCCGACCCGTGTCACCAACCCGGTCCGTCTCCAGAGTTTTAACCAAAACAACCACGTTTTAATTAACAATGCAATTAGAGCCGTTGGATTCCAATCATCCAATGGCCCTAATTAAATGGTTAATTTTAATATACCCAAGAACCTAACCCCTTACCCTCTCAGAAGCCCCCCTCATTCGTCTCTATGCAGAGACTAAATAGACTACCCCCTCACTCCGCCACCTTCCGCCGCCGGAAATCGCTTACGGCGGCGGACGGTGGCCAAACACCACCAAAAATACACCCCAAGACCTCCTCCCTCTCCTCATTCCAAATCCTTAACCCTCATCCCTCTAATCCCAGCCTAGCTTCTCGAATAATCAAAACCCTAACAGCCTCTCCGCCATATCCGGCGACACCACCTCCGATGGCCACCAAAATTACACCCGTGAACCACCATCACCTCCTCATCTCGAATACCAACTCCGCTTCCTTCGACGTCTTTAGAACGTGTCGAATATCCGATCTAAACCACGAACCCTATCGCAACCATAAAATTCCTCGGTGGCGGCGCCACCTCCCCTTAGCCCCAAATTAAAACCAAACCACAGGACTCCCCTCACCCCAAATCCCTTACCAGCTTCCCCAGATCCCCCTCCAAACACTCGAATATCGAATCTGAACCCTAAGTTCACGAGCCCTAAAATACAAAAAGGCCTGTAAGGATTCTTTGATCGGATTGGACCTTAGTTTTGGGTTTTCGCATGAAAACCCAAGTTTAAGGTCTAGTCCGATCGAAAAATAGAAAGACCTTTAAAAGTGGATTCAAGTTCGGCCTGAATCTCTGAGGTATTTCTTTCACTTTTCTTTTGTTGTCAATTTTGTTTATTATCCTTCATTTTGTCATTTGTTTCTTACTTCTTTTTCGTACTTTTTATTTGGTCCAGTTTCATCAGTCTTGTTCTTCATTAAGCGTATGTTAGAAACCTTCCCCTTTAAATTGATAATAGGTTTGTTCATTAGATGAGGTTGCATTTCATAGTCAATTAGGTTTTGTTGAAATTACTCGGAGTTGCTGTTATTTTAGCTTTCATTTGAACCAGTTGGTTTGGTTTTTCGAATGTTTTTGGGTTTAAGAGGGTTGAATGGGTCAATTAGTCGGGCCATCGATCCATGACCCATTTGAGGGTTAGACATAGGTTAGTTCAATTGGCTGCAAGCCCGAATGTGATTTGCCTTGGGTCAAATGTGACCCAGTCTATTCTGGAATTAAATAGCAAGGGGGGGTTAATGGATAATGAGAAGGTTAATGGGAATTAATTTAAAATATAGGCATGCCCATACCACTGATTAAAATATGGGCATGCCCATACCAGAATTAAAAAAGGGATTAATAGTGAACCTGACACCCTGCTTAGTGTCTTTATAGGCTGGAAAGTCAGAGAATATGTTGGGGGGGAATGGTTCTTAATTGAAGATGGAAATGCAGGCCTCTAGTGCTCTTAAGAGCTGGAAAGGGTTTAAGGGGGATATATAAAATGGTGACATTGAGACCTTAAAGAGGGAGACAGCGAAATAGAGACGAAAAAAAAACCTAAGAGAGAAATATAGGAAGTCTTAAAACTGAGGGAAAAACATTTTTGCAAAGCTGAGAGTTTAAGACGAACTCACCAAAATACAGAGAGTGTTTGAGAGGATAGGTACATTGAGAGCTTAATACTAAAAAAAATACAGAAGCTGTATCAGTTCTTACTATTTTCAATGGTTTTCCACCTCTGTTTCAATTTCTCCTGGGTCATTTGGGTTCGAGAGTGGTTTGAGTTTGGGCCATTCAACTTTGGTTTATGTTTGCTAGTGTGTTGTGGGTCCGAAACTGATTTCGTTCACTTTCTGAGTTCGAAGTCTCTGTTTGCTGTTGCTGCTGCTATACACTACTTCCTCACTTTTCCTTTCCTTCATTTTCAGGTACACATTCTTTGAGTTTAAAGCCATGTATGAAGTTTTTGGTTTGCAGGATGAAATGAAATAGCTCCAATGTGTCCTGACTTTTAGTTTAATGTCAACGCTCCCATATCCCCTTATTCGTAATCGTTTAATATAGTAACTGTCCATGATGATGGCTGTAATTAATAGGCTGATAACTTGAAGTTAGATGTAACAGTTATTACTTGATTAGTGTGCTGAATTTGCTATAGTAGTTTAATTAGACTGTATGAAGTGTTTTCCAGACTTGTATATTGTTCATCAATGTGCAAAATAGGCTGAAACTGTAAGAGACATTTGCATTTTAAAATCAACATGCTTTCGATATGAATAAATTGTGCATTTGATTTACGAAATTGTTTACCGGCCCAAAGCAAAAACTTAATATCAGATTTGGGTTCGTTCATGAGCCAAAGCAGTGCCCTTTTGTTTAAATGAGAATTAGGTCTATTGGCATAATCAGGAGCGCAAATAATTTAAATTAGTTCATGTGTGCTAAGTGATGGTTTGACCTGGGATTAGATCGCTGAGTCCCCATTTACAGCCTGCTTTTGATTTGGACCTGATCTCGAGGCCCGAACCTTTTAATGCTTTCAATAATAATTAATTTGTAGCGCCAATTAATTAAGTTGTTTTAGAGACAATCATTAGTAGAAAATAATAGTTCATTTTAGGATATCCTTAAAATAATTTGAGGTGGTCCGCGCCAAATAAAATCACGAATTGTGTGGCCCTCTCTAATTACTTCATTAAAAATACTTAGAAATCAGGACGTGCCATTTAGTGAATTTTCTTGGTCTCCCGCAAAGTTATCCACATGTTGTTTGCTTTAGGCGCGCATTTTAATAAATCTATCTTCGTAAATTCGGGTGTGCATTTCATGTGAGTCAAATCCAAATCCCAAAACGTTGAATAAAATGTGTTTCGGATTGTTGGTGCATTTCATGTGATGCAAGCCAAAGACATATTTTAAACGACGTTCAACATTCCTTAAAATTAGTTAAAAGTGATAAATAATCTAAAATGACATATAGGTTCAGAATGTATAAAAATTAGAATAATTAAGCCGAATATAACAGTTGAGCGACCGTGCCAGAGCCACGGAACTCGGGAATGCCTAACACCTTCTCCCGGATTAACAGAATTCCTTACTTGGATTTCTGGTACGCAGACTGTTAAATAGGGTCAACCCTTTCCTCGACTCGGGATTTAAACCGGTGACTTGGGACCATAAATCTCCCAAGTGGTGACTCTGAATCTCTTAATAAATGAATCCCATTTCGATCATCCTTTAACTGGAAAAACTCCCTTTATTATACCCCCTTTCTGGGTGTAGGAAAAAAGGAGGTGTGACACTTAACACTAACATGAATCCATAATTAATCAATAACGAACCATTTTCTAAAAATTAAACCCATCCAACCAATATTATTACGCCAGGGAAACATAATCAACAAAAGAAAACTAGCATACTGATTTGAAATCAAACAAGCTAAACCAATATTAATAAACCCTAAAATGACAAACTGACCAATTGATGATTCTGATGAAAACGCCTAACTAATGAGCCCTAAAACTACTGACTAAGCATGTCTAAAAACTGAAACAGGGATGACTTCTTAAAAAGGTTGTCACTACCCAAAATCCACTAAGGGTCGTGGTGGCGCCGGACACCGCAGTCAGGACAGCCAACTCAAATACTTAATTAGATCTCATTTTAACACTTTTGAAATCCAGGATTTTTCCTTCATTATTAAGAAATTTTAAAGGATATAGTTTCAAATCAAATTTAAATGTTGAACATTTAATACAATACTTAGAACCATCCCAGAAACCTGGTGTCACAAGTGCATGAGCAACTATCGATATGGAAAAATAAAATACATCATATGTCCGAAATATAGTGGACAAGGAATAAATAGTAAGAAAGCACTGGAAGGAACTACACTAGATGCGGGTCATCTCGAACAATGCAGCTCACCTAGTTCCAAAGTCATCCATGCTGCCATGCCCAGTAGGCTGCTAAAGGTATACATACCTGTGCAACAAAAATGCACAGAAGTGTAGTATGAGTATGTAATCAACGTGCACTCAGTGAGTATCCTGCGGAATCCCGAAGGGAGTAGAGACGAGATGGTCAACTTTGACGCTCTCTAATGGTCCAATAATGATTCATCCTTAATATGTACATACTAAACAATGGATTTATTTTATAAACATGATTCTAATCCAGATAGAGGAAATCAACTAAACATGTAATTCTTTCATAGGAAATTTCCAGAATTACTTTTGAATATAATCCAAAGACCTTTAAGACACAAAAAGGCAATACTAACTTAATTAAGTTCAAGGCAGCGGCACCAACATGCTCAAATCATACCAAGGCAACGACCCGATCCAACAGAAATAAATGTGCACTTGCCGAGGGTCGACGGCGCGCCTATAGAAGCATCTATTAATCTGCCGAGGTGTTCGGCCCGTTCCAAAATAAACACATACAGACAGACAGTTAGTCAAGAAGTTAACATGGAGTAATTATCCAAGAAAAACCAATTCTCTTTAATAATTTGAGAAAACGAAGCTTAAGTCCTTTTTAGAAATCCATTTATTAATTCAATGTGATTTATGAAAATCAAATGTCAATAGGATTACAGATATTCCAAGTATAGCATGCTAATGGGTCCTAACTACCCAGACAATAGCATAATAGTGGCGACGCACGGAATCTCGTCATCTCGTGTGTACGTAGCCCCCACATATAGGAGCACATAATTAATTATTTCACCTATGGGGTAAATTCCCCCTCACAAGATTTGAAAGGAGACTTACTTCACTCCGAAGATCCACATCCGGCATTCTACATTCTTCCGAAGACTTGCACCAACGCACAATGCTCCAAAACTAGTCAACGATAATATAAATCCTTTAATATATACTCAATTATACCTTACAACCCTATTTATAAAAATTCCTAACCCCGAACGAAAAGTTGACAAAAATGCCCTCGGGACCACGTGCCCGGAATATGAAATTTCTCGAATATAAAGTTTACCCATGAACTCGCGAACTCAAATATATGATTTTCTCCTAATTCCATACTCAAAATCGTGGTCAAATTCAAAGAAATGTAAATTCCTAGGTTTTCTACCAAAACCCCAAATTTCTATAATTTCCTTGCCTAATTCCATATATAAACCTTGTATTTAACTCAAAGCTAGCATAAATTACTTACCTCATGACAAGTGACGAAAATGGAATCTCCAAGCTGCTCCCCATCAACTCTAATGGAAGAAAAATAGGGTTGAAATGAACTCAACCCCGAACTTAAAACATTTCACTGCCCCAGCTGCTTCCGCTTCTGCGGATGTCGCTTCTGCAACTTTTTGTCGCTTCTGCGGCTTTGGGCAAAAGGAAGCTGACGCTTCTGCGGTCTGGGGGCCGCTTAAGCAGAACCGCTTCTGCTGTCGCTTGGCCGCTTTTGTGATTTCCTTGGACCTTGCCCCCTTCCGCTTCTGAGAGTGTTTGACCGCATATGCGGTCCCGCTTCTATGGTCCAAAAATCGCAGATGCGGTTATGACAGAAGCAGTAAATCTCAAGCCTTCCCAAATTCCACCTTTTCGATCCGTTAACCATCCGGAATCAACCCGAGGCCCCCGGGACCCCAACCAATCATACCAACCAGTCCCAAAACACATTATTGACTTGCTCGAGGCTTCAAATCCCATCAAATAATGCTAAAATCACGAATTACACCCCGATTCAAGCTTTATGAACTTCGAACTTTCCAACTTCTACTTTCGATGCTTAAACCTATCAAATCACGTCCGATTGACCTCAAATTTTAAACACAAATCATATTAGACATTACGGACCTACTCCAACTTTCAGAATTGGATTCGGACCCCGATATCAAAAAGTCAACCTCCGGTCAAACTTCTAAAAAAAATCTTCAAATTCTATCTTTAGCCAAATTGCTCCAAAAGGACCTACGGACCTCCGAATTCACTTCCAATCGCGCTCCCAACTCCAGAATCACCATACGGAGCTATTCACAGTCTCGGAATCCCAAATGGACATTGATAACACTGAAATGCACTTCAAACCAAATCTATGAAATTCCTTCTAAAATGTCAACTTCCACAATAGGCGCCAAAATGCTCCCGGGTTATCCAAAATCCAAACCGGGCATACGCCCAAGTCCGATATCATCATACGAATCTGCTAAAACCTTCAGATCCTGAATCCGAGGTTGTTTACTCAAAAATCCAATCCTAGTTCATTCTTTCAACTTTAAGCTTCTCAATTGAGAATTTTTATTTAAATTTAACTCCGATCTTCCTGAATTTAAATTCCGACCAAGTGAACAAGTCACAATACCTGAAATGAAGCTGCTCATGGCCTCAGAATGCTGAAAGACATGCTAGGGCTCAAAATGATCGGTCGGGTCGTTACATTCTCTCCCACTTAAACATACGTTCGTCCTCGATCGTGCTGAGAACTGCACTGAAGTGGTCTGAAATTGCTGTTTAACTTCTCAAGCACCTTCACGTGCTACCACAGCTCAGTTGAGCACATTAGCTTGATAAATTCTGAAGATATTCCCTTTTTGTTCAAGAAAATAAGCCTTAGATCCCCAATTGAAACATCCGGAATTCTATGCCAGGCCTGTTTCCAACATATGATCGCCGTATCAATCACTATACGTTGTACTCAAACATGACTGCATAACTATGCTGAATTCACACTTTGCATCACTTTACACAGAGGACCACAATAACATTTCTGTTTGAATTAATCGAAATTCCATGAATTCGATTCTCCCATTGCACCTCATGACCTACATAGGTCTTACTCTAACTATTACAATACCGCCACGACAGATGAGATGCCGAAATTCATAATCAACTGCCGAGTCAACCAATCATCGAGTCTATACTTCTGACAAGAAACATTACCACATTCTGAACCAAATAATGATCTTCGCTCCTTAATATACTTCATATAATCAGATCACACTGATCCTAAATCCCATAATCTCATCTTACCCAGTACGAACTGCTCAGGAAATAAGCCACTCCGAATGCAATCACAAGTCTTATATGACGCCATAATGTGCCAATAGGCCACCAATCCGAAGACAACACAAACAGGAAATCGAACTCTGGAAGGAATTACCTAACCCCCGAGCTAATACGGACTTTCCTTAGAAGATAGGAAGTGAAACACAAAAAAATAGCATATAGAGGACAAGACTCGACATCACACTATTCAGGCGCGTAACCCGATGCAAATGACATACCCATGGCGGCGTGCCACCTGATCCACACAAAAATCTCACATAAGGAGATTGCACTTCGAGCTAAATCTGCTCATTACAATAAAAATATCGAATTTTGATCGCAAGCACACTAAGTGCATAATACCATCCCTGAGAAAACACATAACCCCATAGGCTACAAAACTCAAGCACAACTGAGGTGCGAAACAAGATCTGAATCTTAAGAGCCATTCTTCTCACCTAACATCATCGCCACGCGGAAGCTCAACACATAAGAATTTACCAAGACGTTTAAGAACTCATACGGCGTAATACATCATTACCTGGAATAGCTGATGACAAATAAGATCCCGATTGTTCCTCCATAGGGAACGCTCGCTGAAGCGAACACAACTGGCCTGATATAAAGCCGTGTTCACAACTAAATCAATCCACCGATCTCAAGCCGATTTCTGATTGCACCAACTTGGCCAATGACCTTTCAAAGGTCCGTAGTAACTCCCTTTTACCTCATATCATGTAAGAATAACCATCATAACCGGAGCAACCTCCTCAGTTCATAACCCAATATACAAAGTGCGCTCCAGGCATAAATTCTCAAATTAATGATATTACCAGAATCCTCATACGTGGTTTAGATCTTTAGCCAATCAAGTGACTACATGGAACACTTATACAATCTTCCCATAGGACACGCTCCCACAATTTTCCGAAATAAATAACAGGTCCGCACATCTAAACCATCGGACGCACTAACGCTGAAAAATGATCCATAATCCTTAACCAGGATGCAAAACCTCTTCTACAACACATCGATCTCGGGTGACGCTGAGGACAATACCAAATTACTCTAATCATTCAACCCCTTCCTTGCTCATCTGAGACCGTGACATTCTTGTCAACACCGAACTGCAACCTTGATCCTCACTTCACATTTTCATACCTCTCACCGCACCCAATGTGCCAATATACGATAGGACACTATTTCCATCATAACTCCGAATTCATTAATATTTTCACATTTCATCATATAAGAACCTCGCACTTAACTCACTTCAGGAGAATCATAGCACTACAAAGGTAAGTTCCCATAACCGTATAATATGCAAATCTGCAAGTAGTGGTCCAAGCCACCATAGCCCTTCCGAAATCTGCTTCCACTTAACAAGCCATAACAGAAGAATGCCCCTGATAAATCATCAATCACGGCGGCCGACAGGCCTCACACGTACCTCCACAAATCATACACATGACTTGATCACGCGGACCGAACTGATCACTGGCCCCAATATGCCAATTTAACTATGGCTAATCAATGTACCTTCTTCCAATTCCTCCTTGCTTGCCTTAAAAATAAGACTAACTCCATTCAACACATAACATACTCCATCTACACTCACCCCGAGTGTCCTTGAATCACGAGAACAGGCTGCCTCAATTCCCACGAACTATTTCATAACACCCAAATGCTACATCACAAGCCAAACATCCTGGAACATTCTATGCCTCTTCTCATAAACTGCTACAAAGCTTGATTATTAATTGTACTTACAAGCTCGACATCATTAGGCACCATACTTTACCTCTTGAATTCACTAGGACCATTACTGAGAGACACCCGCTCTGACTTAGTCCCGAATATAATCAACTTCATGAATCTTCTAGCACATTAATACCCTCTCAATGAAGCACCTGGCAAAACCACTCCCCTTTAAACCCGCTGCTATACAAGGCATAAATTCTGAATCTTTTCTCAAGTTCGAACATGAGCCCATAAGACCAACCGTAGCACGTCTTTAATAATTCCTCTGCTCAAACTACTACTTATGGTATTTTTCCGTAGCTGGGATAACCCCTCAGTATGCAAACAACCAGAATCCTCACGAGTAGCTAACCATGCAAACCAAATCATAAGCGGTGGGGCTCTCCCACTTAGCTTGAAGCCATTAACACACAATGCTGGAATTCACCCGAATCCATTACCTCTTATTTCCATGACCTTGCATAATCATCCGCCGCAAATTCTCGAAATCCTTCTGTAAATCCTCGTCCTTCATATTCTGAATCATCATCCACATTCGCACGACTGATCCCTTTGTTGAACAGCCAATATAATTCCTTGCAGAAGCTTCGCCAATCACGCAACCGCTAATCTATTCACGGGGAATAACCCACATAGGGGAATCACCTACCGACATCTTCCAACGCAGCTGCACTGGGTACATTCACTATGACACCAATAGCCCATCCTGAGTCCGAGATCACCTTCCAATTGCACAAGTCCATCGCCCCTCGCGGGCATCAATTAAATATGCGGCTACATCCTTCCAAATTCAGGGTTATGCTGCACCCTCCTCCATTTCAAGCAGCTCCTTTCTGCCATATCAATCTTTCCCACATAATAGCCCATACTTCACATCATACCCGTAGGCTTCAATCACCAATTATTAAAATCCCCAATTCGATCCAAACTCTCTTTAAGGCGCGTAGTCATCCTAATACCAAGCCCATATGCAACACCGGCCACTCTCCCACTTTGACGGAACTCATCTCTTTAATTAACCACTAGACCTTGCTCCTCATACTTGGCCTTTTAGAAGTTTTAAACACCACCTGACACTTCCCACATGTCCTTCCTCATACTTTGCTGCTCAATTATTTCCTTAAATGAAACCCATCTTCGTGGTTCTTGAATCCACCGTTGCTGCTAACTTTAAACCTTTCCAAAGGTAATTTTTATCGATTCATCAACATTAGAAATTCTGATTCGATCTTAAACCACTGCATCATGCGATATCTGACAATTGTACTTCCAATATTATTTCACAATATCATGCCATAAAGGTGAATTGTAGAAGATTATAACACCAACAACTAAGTACGTTCAATCAGGACCACGACACCCCCTCATAAAAGAAAGCTCAACCACTCTTGCAAATACCAAGCCTCATTACTTCCACCAGCCTACACCTGACCATTCTTATAGCCTGTTTGGCCATGCTTCTTGGGAGGCCAGAAGTGCTTTTTTTCTCAAAAGCACTTTTTTTTCCTAACTTGAGGTGTTTGGCCAAGCTTATTTGGGAAAAAAAAGTGCTTTTGTGAAGAAGTNTCTTACCTAAGATACCCCTAACAAAATATAGTATATACCAAAATAACCGTTAAACCTAATACTTAGGATATTAATTTATAAATATTTTTTCTTATTTTTAGGAAAACTTTCTAATGTATAGTGACTTTAGGGGTGAATGCCTTTTATATTTGTTGAAGGAATTTTAATATATTTAACTTATATTAAAAGAATTAAGTACTTTTTAATTTTATTTTCATATTTTACTTAAATAAAATGATTTTTTTAATTATTGCATATAATAGCAAAATTTTGAGATTATTTATTTACTTATAATATTAATTATTAAGTAAATCTATTCATGTCCTTATTCGTAATTTGACACTTAAAAGCACTTTCTAAAAAGCTTGGCCAAACACAAATTATTTCTCAAAAGTGCTTTTCAGACTGATTAGCCAAACACAAACTGCTTCTCTCCAAAAGTGCTTTTTTCAAAAGCACTTTTGAAAAAAGCACTTCTCAAAATAAGCTGAATTCTCCAGCTTGGCCAAACAGGCTATTAGTCCGACTGTCTTTTCCCCTGCCAGGAATAAAATATTGAATCCCTTGATTACACGCTGGGTAAACCTCCCTCCAATTCATTCACTACCCCGACACATGGGCAAACATCCTACCATCACAACAACACTATGGAATAATCGCTCATAAGCATTATGGCAACCTGTGCCTAGCCTCAAGGCTCTTAGAAGTTCTGTTACTGAGCTGAAACAGTATAATATCCCTCCAAAATGCGACTATAATAGTCCAATCAACTATACCGGGAAAATTATCCCACACCACATTTGTAGTGCCATTACAATCCTTCAATTTTTGATTTATGACAAGCGCTCGCGTCGTGTAAGATTGAGTGAGAAGGAATCGAAGGCATACGCCTCAAAGGAATCAAACCGCACGATAAGGAAATCAAGAAGGGAAGTACTCCTAACAGTCCTACAGCCTCCCGAGGATAAGTACAGACGTCTTTGTACCAATCCGCGAGACTTTACTAGACTTGCTCATGACTCGTGAAACCGACGGGAACCTAGTGATCTGATACCATGTTGTCACGACTCAAAATCCACTAAGGTTCGTGGTGGCACCGGACACCGCCGTCAGGCCAGCCAACTCAAATACTTAATTAGATCTCATTTTAACACTTTTGAAATCCAGGATTTTTCCTTCATTATTAAGAAATTTTAAAGGATATAGTTTCAAATCAAATTTAAATGTTGAACAGTTAATACAATACTTCAAACCATCCTAGAAACCCGGTGTCACAAGTGCATGAGCAACTATCGGTATGGAAAAATAAAATACATCATATGTCCAAAATACAGTGGATAGGGAATAAATAGTAAGAAAACACTGGAAGGAACTACACTAGCTGCGGGTCATCTCGAACAATGCAGCTCACCTAGTCCCAAAGTCATCCATGCTGCCACGCCCAGTAGGTTGCTAAAGGTATACATACATGTGCAACAAAAATGCACAAAAGTGTAGTATGAGTACGTAATCAACGTGTACTCAGTGAGTATCCCGCCTAATCCCGAAGGGGGTAGAGACGAGATGGTCAACTTTGACGTTCTCTAAGGGTCCAATAATGATTCATCCTTAATATGTACATACTAAACAGTGAATATATTTTATAAACATGATTCTAATCCAGATAGAGGAAATCAACTAAACATGTAATTCTTTCATAGGAAATTTCCAGAATTACTTTTGAATATAATCCAAATACCTTTAAGCCACAAAAAGGCAATACTAACTTAATTAAGTTAAAGGTAGGATCACCAACATGCACAAATCATACCGAGGAGACGGCCCGATCCAATAGAAATAAATGTGCACTTGCTGAGGGTCGACGGCGCACCTATAGAAGCATCTATTAATCTGCCGAGGTGTTCGGCCCGTTCCAAAATAAACACACATAGATAGACAGTCTGTCAAGAAGTTAACATGGAGCAATTATCCAAGAAAAACCAATTCTCTTTAATAATTTGAGAAAACGAAGCTTAAGTCCGTTTTAGAAATCTATTTATTAATTCAATGTGATTTATGAAAATCAAATGTCAATAGGATTACAGATATTCCAAGTATAACATGCTGATGGGTCCTAACTACCCGAACAATAGCATAATAGTAGCTACGCACGGACTCTCGTCACCTCGTGTGTACGTATCCCCCACATATAGGAGCACATAATTTATTATTTCACCTATGGGGTAAATTCCCCCTCACAAGATTAGAAAGGAGACTCACCTCGCTCCGAAGATCCACAACCGGCATTCTACATTCTTTCGAAGACTTGCACCAACGCACAATGCTCCAAAACTAGCCAACGATCATATAAATCCATTAATATATGCTCAATTATACTTTACAACCCAATTTATAAAAATTCCTAACCCCGAACGAAAAGTTGACAAAAATGCCCTCGGGCCCACGTGCCCGGAATCCAAAATTTCTCGAAGATAAATTTTACCCATGAACTCACGAACTCAATTATATGATTTTCTCCTAATTTCATACTCAAAATCGTGGTCAAATTCGAAGAAATGTAAATTCTTAGGTTTCCCACGAAAACCCCAAATTTCAATAATTTCCTTGCCTAAATCCATGTATAAACATTGTATTTAACTCAAAGCTAGCATAAATTACTTACCTCATGACAAGTGACGAAAATGGCATCTCCAAGCTACTCCCCATCGATTCCAATGGAAGAAAAATGGGGTTGAAATGAACTCAACCCCGAACTTAAAACATCTCACTGCCCCAGCTGTTTCCGCTTCTGCGGAAATAGTTCCGCTTCAGCAACTTTTCGCCGCTTCTGCGGCTTTGGGCAAAAGGAAGCTGACCGCTTCTGCGGTCTGGGGGCAGAACCGCTTCTGCGGTCCCTTGGTCGCTTCTGCGATTTCCTTGGACCTGGCCCCCTTCTGCTTATGTGAGAGCTTGATGCATCCGCGGTCCCGCTTCTGTGGTCCAACAACTGCAGATGCGGTTATGACAGAAGCATCAAATCTCAAGCCTTCCCAAATTCCCCTTTTTCGATCCGTTAACCATCCAGAATCTACCCGAGGCCCCCGATACCCCAACCAATCAAACCAACCAGTCCCAAAATACATTGCAGACTTGCTCGAGGCTTCAAATCCCATCAATTAACGCTAAAATCATGAATTACACCCCGGTTCAAGCTTTATGAACTTCGAACTTTCCAACTTCTACTTTCGATGCTTAAACCCATCAAATCAAGTCACAAATCATATTCGACATTATGGACCTACTCTGACTTTCAGAATTGGATTCTGACCCCGATATCAAAAAGTCAACCTCTGGTCAAACTTCTCCAAAAAAACCTTCAGATTCTATCTTTAGCCAAATTGCTCCAAAAGGACCTACGGACCTCCGAATTCACTTCCGATTGCGCTCCCAACTCCAGAATCACCATACAGAGCTATTCACAGTGTCAAAATCCCAAATGGACATTGATAACACTGAAATGCACTTCAAACCAAACCTATGAAATTCCTTCTAAAATGCCAACTTCCACAATAGGCGCCAAAACGCTCCCGGGTTATCCAAAACCCGAACCAGGCATACGCCCAAGTACGATATCATCATACAAACCTGCTGGAAACTTCAGATCTCGATTCCGAGGTTATTTACTCAAAAATCCAATCCTAGTTCATTCTTACAACTTTAAGCTTCTCAATTGAGAATTTTCATTTAAATTTAACTCCGATCTTCTTGAACTTAAATTCCAACCATGCGAACAAGTCACAATACTTGAAATGAAGTTACTCATGGCCTCAGACTGCTGAATGACACGCTAGGGCTCAAAATGACCGACTGGGTCGTTATAAATATGAAGGAAAAACAAATTAATAAAATAAAAATCAAACTAGAAAGAACACTGATTGTGAAATTTGAAGAAACGAGAAGGTAAGTGGTGAGGTAAATGATACCTTACCATCTGAGGAGTAGAAAGTGAGCCAAATAGTTTTTGGGGTCCGTTTAACCCCCAATTGACCAATAGATGTCTTTTCCTTCAAGGGATCCAGTCTTGCATGGCTTTGACCAGATCTCCTTGAAAGAAAAGACTTCTGGAAGTCTAATCTTCGAAGGAAACAACAAAGAGCTTTGGATTCGAACAAAATAGAAACTCCTTCTTAGATTTGGAATTCCAGAGTTTTGCGGGGTTGTTTGGGAAAATCAATAAGGTATTAAGGGCAAGGGGAGTGGGGGACTATGTGATGAGATTTTGAGCAGACTTAGGTATAGGGTTTGGGATTGAAACTCAGATTTGAGATTCCGGGAATTTGAGGGTATTTTTGGGACATGGATGATGGATTTAGGAAAAGGAGGGGACAGGGGTTATATGGTGTAATTTGGGGGTGTCTGGAGCACCGGAACCGCCGTGAGGCGATTTCTGGTGGTGGTTAGCGGCGGAGGTGGCGGGTTTTTTTTAGATGGCTAGGTTTCTCTAGGGTTTGGGTGAGGAGAACGAAGGGGGATCGAAATGGAAGGGGGGAAATCTGGTTAGGACAGTTTCATATTAAGGAGAGGGGTAGTTCAAAGCCGTTGGATCACTAGGATCCAACGACTGTGATCCAAAAGATAAAAAATGGTGTCGTTTGGCGGTAGGGGGAACCTGGACCAGGTAGATTAATCAATTGGGCTTGGATTGGGGAAAACTCAGGTGCAAACTGGCCCAATTTCAACACTTATTCAAGCCATCTTTTCATTTCTTTTTTAATCCTTTTTCTTTTATTTAATTAATAAAAATTCTAAATCCTAAATTAAACCCTAAATTAATCTAAATTATAAAATTAAACTAATTTTTAAATTATAAAATTTATAAAAATTAATTGGTCCTAAATTAAAAGAGAAAATTAATAATCCAAAATTAAAAGCTAAGAATGCAAAAATGAGCCATTTTTGTAATTTTTTTTAAAATTTTAATTAATTAATTAATTAATCCTAAAATGTGAACACAAAATCTAAATGCAATGCATGGTATCTTTGGTATTTTTCATGATTTTAATTAAAAAAAAACATGCATAAAAATGCAAATAATTAACACAAATTCCTATAAAATTGCAAGCAATTGGAAAAAAAAATCTATTTCTTTAATTTGTAGGAGTATTTCATATAAGGCAAAAATCAAGTGCTCACAGCTACCACTCTTTGCTCAGAAACACGAAGAGTTTTTGGGAAAAGATAAAGTGAGAGGATACGAGCGATTTTTGCTCGTTTGGATACTCTGTGGAAGCATTTTTGAAAGATCTAACTGAACATTGCTTCCAAGGTTTCCTACATATCCTTATTTATAAAGGAATCAGGTCAGTGTAGTCCAGAAAATTTTTGGTAG
The DNA here is from genome assembly GCA_026770625.1 of Nicotiana glauca. Lineage (NCBI taxonomy): Eukaryota > Viridiplantae > Streptophyta > Magnoliopsida > Solanales > Solanaceae > Nicotiana > Nicotiana glauca. Next base: position 18,901 of record MU783885.1, on the reverse strand, counting down.
TTGGGACTACCGAGAAGTTGTGATTTCACTGTTATTGTTGTTGTTACTGCTTGCTGAACTCCTTATTACACCGAGACAAAAATGAAAAGAATTTAGGATAAACTATGATCTATGAATTACAATAATCCTTTCTATATATCTTCAAACTTGATCTTAAAACTTTTGCAGTCTACTATGCATCTTGAGTTGCTGACTCGCACTCTTGGAGTGAGCTTCTGTTGTTGCTAACTCGAATTGAATTTTGAAATGAGATCCCTTTTTTTTTCCAGGTGGGTGCCTGATTCTAAAATTTGAACTGTGTTCCCTTGTTCTCCAGGTGGGCGCCTGATTGCCAAAACTTGAATTGTATTCCCTTGTTCTCCAGGTAAACGCCTGATTTCCAAAACTTGAACTGTATTTCCTTGTTATCCTGGTTGGTGCCTAATTGCCAGAACTTGAATTGTATTCTCTTGTTCTCCTGGTGGGCACCTGATTTCCAAAAGTTGAACTGTATTCCCTTGTTCTCCAGGTGGATGCCTGATTGCCAAACTTGAATTGTATTCCCTTGTCCTCTAGGTGGGCGCCTGATTGCCAAAACATAAATTGTATTCCCTTGTTCTCTAGGTGGGCGCCTGATTGCCAAACTTGAACTGTATTCCCTTGTTCTCCAGGTGGGCGCCTAATTTCCAAAACTTGAACTGTTTTCCCTTATTTTCCAGGTGGGCGCCTGATTGCCAAAACCTGAACTGTATTCCCCTGTTCTACAAGTGGGCGCCTGATTGCCCAAACTTGAAATGTATTTGCTTGTTCTCCAGGTGGGCGCCTGATTGCCAAAACTTGAACTGTATTCCTTTGTTTTCCAGGTGGGCGCCTTATTGCCAAAACTTGAACTGTATTCCCTTGTTCTCCAGTTGGGCGCCTAATTGCCAAAACTTGAATTGTATTCCCTTGTTCTCCAGGTGGGCTCCTGATTGCCAAAACTTGAACTGTATTCCCTTGTTCTCCAGGTGGGTGCCTGATTGCCAGAAGTGGAACTGTATTCCCTTGTTCTCCAGGTGGGCGCCTGATTGCCAAAACTTGAAATGTATTCATTTCTTCTCCAGGTGGGCGCCTAATTGCCAAAACTAGAACTGTATTCCCTTGTTCTCCAGCTGGGCGCCTAATTGCCAAGCTTGAATTGTATTACCTTGTTCTCTAGGTGGGCGCCTGATTTTCAAAACTTGAACTATATTCCCTTATTCTCCAGGTGGGCGCCTGACATTACCACAAAACAGACAAAATAAAAGAAACTTTTCTGTCCCAGTTTGGTATCGGGACACATTTGTGAGTGTTAATCAAATCACGTTACCTAAAAGAGCTCTAAGAATTTAAAAGTTGAATCCCATAATCCAGGAGGACCCTAAAAATTTCAAATTAAATCTCATCTTAAGAGTGACAACTTTAAAGGTAGATTATATTTCCTTAATGTAGAACCTACGCTAAATCTTGTTATATGTGAAGATCTTGATATTTAACTAGGTCCCATTATCCATGAGGGTCCTGAGATTTTTCGGCCAAACCTGTCTGGCACATGATTTTCTTATGGAGGGTTTCTTCAGAACAAATGAAATTTCATGTCCCTGTTTCAATCAAAGAAAATCTTATCAATTTGAAAATGTGGTGGTTAGTTTGTGGCATTGTTGTTGAGGCGGCCTTTCCACTGCCATGCTTGGTTGTGATCAGCTGCCTTGGACTGGCAAAGAAGTGTTTGACCTTCTGATTGAAAATCAACCACAGGACCCTAAATGACCTGAGTGCCTTACCCTCAACCTGCTGTTTTATATTTCTGTCCTTCCAATTGAACTTCTGTATTTTGCCAAATTCACAAAACCACTAGATCACTTGAACTTCCACTAACACCTTATTTTTCATTTTGCATCATGTTATTTTTGGTATGCTTTGTCCGCACATCACTTTGTGCAATTTGGAAATTGGTAATAAGCTTTAAAACCCTTTCTTACTTGCTTGAACAAAACTGACATTGGAAAAGCCTTAAAGAAGTAGACCCAAAAGAAAATGAAATGCATTGACTTCGAGAGTTGAGAATAAAGAAGAAAATTCAAAACAGGAAGACTGTTTGAGGAAGAAAATAAAAGAGACTTATCTGAGTGAGGCAACTAGAACCAGTGATCATGACATGCATTTTGTATTAATCTTCCTATCCTGTTCAAACAATCACCTATTAATTTTTATACTTTATACCCCGGGGTTTCCATAATCTAATCTCTCCGCAAAGTCACCAACCTTGTTCGGCTTGCGGCGCCCCGAAGGGTTTTCACCAACAAACCTCTCTCATTTGTTCATCTCTCAACTCATCATTGCCCTACAGTGCCCATGAGGGTTTTCACCAATAAGACTCTCTCATTTTAATATCTCTCAGCTCTCTATCGCCCTACGGTGCCCGTAAGGGTTTTCACCAATAAGACTCTCTCATTTATTCATTTTTCTTGTGCAGAATGGAGTGCTGCCCCTGATGAATCATACCTCTATCTCGGCTGACATGGCATCCCTCAAAGATTGCTCGGAACATCTTTCTTTGAACTGCAATGTGGGCTTTTGGATAGGGTTAGAAAGAAAGGATATCATAAAGGCTCAAAACAACTTGAATGTGTTCAAAATTACAATTTTTGGAATCATATCTTTACAAAACCGCAACTTCTGCCCCAATTTCTTTGCTTGGGGACTTTTGAATTTTATTTGATGGGACCAAACCATAAGGCGGACTACGTATCCTTAAAAGGAATCAGGTCGAACGTAGTTTATGACATAGGAATTGCTTTGTTTTTGTCACGTCTTTTCTTTTTCTTTCCCTTTTCTTTTTTTCCTTTCTCTCTTTTTTTCTTCTTTTTCTTCTCTCTTTTTTTTCTTTGCTTTACTTTTTTTTAATATTTTTCTCTTCTCCTTTTCCTCTTCTTCTTTTTTTCTTTAATTATCTTATGTATCTGTGTTTCTGAACTTTGATATTGATTCCAAAAGATGGGTATGAAAGAAAATAAATAAGGATCAAAGGGGTAACAAAGGATAAAGTATTTAGATAGCGAAATAAAATGCCTTCGTCATTCTAGTCTTTAAAACATGCCAAATACAAACCAACAATTTAGATAAACCAAAGAAATCGTACATAATATCGTTTGACCGCATCAGAGTTGATGGCCATATCTATACATTTGTCTTCTATATCTGTTAAGTACAAAGTACCATCGGACAACACTCTTATTACAATGAACGACACCTGCCAATTTGGGGCGAACTTGCATTTTGCTTCAGCCTGATGTGGAAGGATGCGTTTCAATACTTGCTATCCTACTTCAAATTTTCGGGGACGCACCTTCTTGTTGTATGCTCTTGCCATTCTCTTTTGATACAATTGACCATGACACACTGCTGCCAATATTTTCTCATCAATCAGACTTAATTGCTCCAATCAGGTTTTGACCCACTTATCATGATCAATTTTGGCTTCAACAACAATCCGAAGGGATGGAATTTTGACTTCCTCTGGTATCACTGCTGCAGTACCATATACCAACAAATAAGGAGTTGCACCTACTGAAGTGCGAATAGTAGTGCGGTAACCCAACAAAGCAAAGGATAACTTTTCATACCATTGCCTAAAACCTTGCACCATCTTTCGAAGTATCTTCTTTATGTTCTTGTTGGCTACCTTATAAGCTCCATTTGCCCTGGGGCGGTACGGAGTGGAATTTTTATTCGTAATTTTAAAATGTTGGCATACTTCTTTCATCAAATGGTTATTAAGATTAGCACCATTGTTCGTGATGATTGCCTTGGGGATTCTGAACCGACAAATGATGTTTGAATGAACAAAATAGACCACTGCCTTCTTGGTCACAGATTTGAAAGTCATAGCTTCAACCCACTTAGTGAAATAATCAATGGCCACCAGAATGAATCTGTGCCCATTTGATGCCGCTAGCTCAATTGGTCCAATGCCATTCATGCCCCAAAAAAATAAAGGTCCACGATACGAACATTGTATGCAACTTAGATGGCGGAGAATGAATCAAGTCTCTGTGCACCTGTTATTGATGACACTTGCGCACAAAGCTGATTCAATCTCGTTCCATGGTGAGCAAATAATAACCTGCTTGAAGAATTTTTTTTTGCTAGAACATACCCACTCATATTCGTCCCATAAACTCCGAAATACACTTCAGTCATGATAGTCGTAGCTTGTTTAGTATCTATGCACCTCAATAGTCCAAGATCTGGAGTTCTTCTGTACAAAATTGCCCCACTCAAGAAAAATCCATTAGCCAAACATCGAATTGTTGTTTTTTTTTTATCACCTGAGGCCTGTACTTGATATACCCTCATCCTGATGCATTCCCGAATATCATGGAACCATGGTTCTCTATCAAGTTCTTCCTCAACCATATTACAGTAGGCATGCTGATCACGAACTTGAATATATAAAGGGTTAACATAAGCTTTGTCTGGATGATACCACACAGACTCCAAGTTAGACAAGGCATTAGAAACTTCATTATGGATCCTCGTAATATGCATGAATTCTATTGATTGGAACCATTGACAAAGATCATGCAACCATTGTTGATACGGTATGAGCTTTAAATCCTGCTACTCCTATTCTCCCTAAATCTGGGGCACCAAAAGATCCGAATCTCCCAAAACCAAGACTTCCTGGACTCCCATATCTACTGCCAACCTTAAACCCAGAATGCATTCCTCGTACTCAGCCATGTTATTAGTACAATAGAAATAAAGCTGGGTTGTAACAAGGTAGTGATGCCATGTTTCAGAAATGAGCACAGCCCCTATTTCGACACCTTTCATGTTAGCGGCTCCATTAAAGAAAAGTTTCCAACCAAGTTTTTCATCCTACTCCACCTCGTCAATATGTATCACGTATTCATCGGGAAAATAATTCCTCAATGGCTCATATTCTTCATCTACTGGATTGTCGGCCAAATGATAGGCCAATGCTTGGGCTTTCATCGCGGTCTGAGTTACATAGATAATGTCAAACTCTGTGAGCAAAATCTGCCACTTTGCAAGTCTTCCTGTGGGCATAGGCTTCTTAAATATATACTTTAGAGGATCAAGATGAGATATGAAGTAAGTAGTGTAGGACGACAGATAATGCTTCATATTTTGTGCCACCCAAGTCAGGGCGCAACATGTCCTTTCAAGGGGAGTATACTTAACCTCATAGGATGTAAACTTCTTTCTGAGGTAATAGATGGCTTGTTCCTTCCTACTAGTAATGTCATGTTGACCCAACACACAACCGAATGACTTGTCTAAGACCATCAAATAAAGAGTAAAAGGTCTTCTATGTTCTAGTAGGACCAACACAGGTGGGTTTGACAAATAGCTTTTGATATTATCAAATGCCTCCTAGCATTCGTCAGTCCATTTGACCACAACATCCTTTTTTAGCAACTTAAAGATGGGCTCAAATGTTGTTGTGAGTTGCGCAATAAACCTGCTGATGTAGTTTAAACGCCCAAGCAAACTCATCACCTTAGTCTTATTCCTTGGAGGTGGCAACTCTTGGATATCTTTGATCTTTGACCGATCCAACTCAATGCCTCGACGACTAACTATGAAGCCCAACAACTTTCCAGATGGAACACCAAATGCACACTTGGCAGGGTTAAGCTTAAGATCTGGGCCCACTTCTCGAATCTCAGAAATTTTCACATCAACGGGTTCCTTATCTCGCCACGAGTCCATACATACCAAGAACTCTCAAATCCGAGCTCAAATGGCCCATCAAATTCTAATTTGAAATATCAGAAACTCAAGCTCTAGTTCTTCCCCTTTTTGCTAAGTTTCATTGAATTTCAAGATAAATTCCACAATTGAATCATGTTTTTAGTTCATAAGACTCACCTCCAATCAATTCCAGTCGAAATCCTTTTCAATTTCTCCTAAAAAGCTCTCAAGGTGCTCAACAATGGAGGAAAATAACTTAGACTTGCGGAGAAAATGTCTTTAAAAACAATTCTGTCCAGCCCAGATTTCCTTCTGTGCGATCGCGGCCCCAGGCTCGCGATCGCGAAGCACAAATTTTTCCAGGCCTCCAAAATGGCCTATGCGAACGCGGCCAAGCTAATGCGATCGCGATGACTACCTTTCCATACCTATACGATCACAGCTACACTAATGCGATCACGAAGGGCAAAAACCACAGGGCCCCAAAAATCTTATACGCGAATGTGTAAAACCCAATGCGAACGCGTAGCACAACCAACTATTCTTTCGCGATCGCAGACACACAAATGCAAACGCAAAGAGCCAAATTCCTACCTCACCAACTGCTTCTATGCAATCACGACATCACCACCGCGATCGCAATTACCAAAATCTCTACAACACAATAGCTGAAAAAGTTGCAACTTCCAAATGTCAAAATTGATCCGTTCGATCATCCGAAATCACCCCGAGACCCCCAGGACCTCAACCGAAAGCATCAACGCATCCTAAAACATCATTAAAACTTGCTCCAATTATCAAAATACCTCAAACAACACCAACACCATCAAATTACATCGAATTCAAGCCTAAGTTCTTCTAAAACTTCCGAAACACGCATTTGATCAAAAACCCAACCAAAATACCTCCGAATGATCTGAAATTTGTGCACACATCCCAAATCACATAACGAAGCTACAGAAACTCTCGGAATTCCATTCTCACCCTCGGATCAAAATCTCACCTATCAACTGGAATTCGCCAAAATACTAACTTCGCCAATTCAAGCCTAATTCTACATCGGACCTCCAAAATCATTTCCTATCACACTCCTAAGTCACAAATCATCTAACGAAGATAACAAATCATAAAAACTCCGATACGAGCTCATGTACAAATAAGTCAACTCTTGGTCAAAACTTTCAAATTCAAAGCTTTCAATTGAAACTGTTCTTTCAAATTCATTCCAAATTTTCCTGAAAACCAAAACCAATAGTCTACAGTCATAATACATAACACGGGGCAAGTCATGCCCGAAAACTGGCGATCAAAGGGCAAAAGCTCAAAATGACCGGTTGGATCGTTACAAATGGACAATAGTCTACTTCAACAAGGGAAAGAGGCCAGCCCAGAGGAACTCTCATCAAAACAACACCAAGCCAATCCACAACCCCAAAGGTCCAGGTATCCCGGTTAAAATGTTCAATACTAGCACAGGTAAATACCTTGATACTAAATATGTACAATACAAATCAAAGGATCCTAAATATCACACAATTCTAAAGGATTCAAAAATAGATCACACTAAGGTTAATAATGTCTCGATCAAAAATCCGGCAACAGTTGGCAAAACTTCCACCGACGTACTAATTAATTTTTTTTTAATATTCTTGAAAAGGAGCACATGGTTTTAGGAGAAACCACTTACGAAATAAACAAAATAAATAATTTTCTTAATGATAAGAAAAATACCCATGCAGAGGCACAAATGTCCAACACAAATGAGATTGTGCCATGCTGAATATTAACGTGTCTAAATTAATAAAAAAAGTAATAATCACATGCATGAACTAAGGGTAAATGACAGTAGTACCCTCTCTATTAATACAACACTCTCCCACCCACATATCAACAAAACTACCCCAACTGGTAATTACACTACTTTAACCAAAAATCTGGATAAAATCCAAGCCTTAGGATCTCATAATCTCGACCTACCTAAGCATGTAAGCCAAATGGAAAAAAGTGATGGCCATGGCTTAACGCTGTCCAATCAAACCACTGAAGCAATGGATACTACTCGAATGGAAGAAACACCTATAAACCATGGCATTGGAAATCCAAAAGCCATGCAAGAAAAACCCCAAATCATTGCCCTATCACCCAACCCTGTCAATCTTTCCCTAGGCCCCCTCCCACGCCTGAGTTAGCAATGTTTGATATCCCTAAAACTTCTCAAAATGCCCAGAATCCCTCCAACTATATGGAGATGTCCCAAATTGATAAAAATCCTAAGGCAACACAGGGCAATTGCCATGGAGAGTATTCCACCATTCCCTCAACCAGTACAAAACCCTCAGATAATATATGTCCAACCACCACAAACACAAGATTATCAACCAGTATCATGGATGGAAATGGGACTAATGGGACATGAAGTATCTTTCAACCTACAAATCAATGGCTAGGACACAGTCGTGATCCTCCACAACACTCAACATTTGTCTCAGTTAGTAACGGAGGGCATGAGACTAGCTATGAACAATTACCTCAACCAAATGTAGATAAACAATATACTACAACCCTTAGCTCCCTCAGTGAACCCCCAACATGTACATGCAATGAGAAACCGGTAAAACTTACCCCCCCAACTTCAACCCCATATACCCCCAGAATGCTCTACTAGACATGCCATTCTTTACCCCGGAAACACTAATTGACCTCAACCCCATTTTCATGCCTTAGGAGAATCCTCCACTAGCCCAAGAGCAATACATCCCTCAACCACACCAACAACCACCATCACCACCTCACCCCCAAGCCCAAAACCAAGAACCAGTAGACGCAGAAATGGAGGAAGAGAAACCACTCAATATAATCTTAGAACAAATCCTAGAGTTCTCAAACCTAGACGGGGTAAAGGTATTTCTCTTCTCGGAGATGCAGGAGAAGAGGCACGTTCTCATCTACCCTCTAGCATTATACAAATGCTTGATGGATATCAGGCCACCCTAGAATCCTACAGTGGGGAACATGGCCATGATATTAGTACCATCCTTAAGGAGGAACCCCATTTTGAGGAATGTGAGGGAAAACGGGGAACCACCAAACCAAAATCTTAGTGCTTCCATGAATCGTCCCACCAATATTATTATTTGGAATATAAGAGGAGGTAATAATGTCAACTTTAGGAGAAATTTCAGAGAAATGGTCGACACTCACAGACCTTACTTGATAGCATTACTGGAAACAAGAATGGGAAATTATGTGGAATTGCTTAATGGATTTGGGTTTACGGAAATGAAAGAAGTACCATCAGAAGGCCAAGCAGGAGGGATGTCATTATATACAACCATGAGGTGGTGACCATCCAAAACTTCATTCGTAGGAACCAGGAAATACATGCAACAGTTGAGTTACTACCTATACGTAAATATTGGCTCTTTAGTACAATCTATGCTAGCACTGTTGTTCATAATAGAAATACTATGTGGGATAATCTAGAACAAATTAGTAAAATCCATATAGGACCTTGGATGGTGGGAGGGGATCTTAATGTGTTTTCACTACTAGTGATAAATCTGGTGGTAGACTTATAAAAGATTCACGGGCTAATTTTCTTTGGTCTAAAATAAATAACTGTAATCTAGTGGATCTTGGCTTCAAAGGTTGTAAATTTACATGGTCCAATCATAGACACAAAAAAGAGTTTGATAATGGAAAGGTTAGACAAAGACTTTGGGAATGATAAATGGATTGAGTTATTTCCTAATAGCTCTATAGTTCATTTACCTAAGACTTACTCGGATCATAACCCAATATTAGTTGAACTTATACCAAAAAATAGACTGCTCCACAGGCAACCCTTTAGACTAGAAATTTATTGGTGTAATCATCCGAAATTCCAACCCCTAGTGGAAAAACTTTGGTGTGAACCTAATTACCTTATAAATTGTCAGAATTTTGTTGAATGTATTAAAAAATGGAAAGCTAGTACGTTAAAGATTTAATGGGTAAAAAATGTAAACTACTGGCTCGACTAAATGGCATTCAAAGTTCGAGCCATTATACAACCAATAGTCTCCTCCAAAATCTAGAAAAAGAATTAAAAAATGACTACAACAATATTCTATTAATTGAATAAGATTACTGGAAGACTAGATCTAGAATAATGTGGCTTAACGAGGGTGACACAAACTCTAAATACTTCCACATTTGTGCCGCCAATAGGAAGAGACGTAACAAAATAAATTTTTTTAAGGACGAAACTGGTAATTGGATCAACGATCCTCTTCTTATTATGTCTTATATTACCAACTACTTTAAGGATCTATTTACTCTACCCATAAAATAGCTAGTAGAGAAAACCCCTTGAACCCTAGTTCAAATACTGGCCAAATGGATCTTAGTACACTGGATTGTCCCTTATAAGAAGTTGAAATCAAGAGAGCCATATTCTCTTTCAAACCCTTTAAAGCTCTGGGGCCGGATGGACTTCATCCTTTTTTTTACCAAAAGTACTGGAATATCATATGTCCCTCTGTGGTGAATCTTTATAAAAATATATTTGAGAATCAAGTAATTTCCCCTATTATCAACAAAACCTACTTATGCCTTATACCCAAAATTCCTGATGCAAATAACATTAGAAATTTTAGACCTATTGGTTTAAGTAATACTATCTATAAAATAGTGACAAAGATTCTAGCAAATAGTTTAAAGCCTTTTCTAAATAACCTCATTAGCCCCTATCAAGCTAGCTTTGTGAAAGATAGAAGAGCCTCCGATAATGCTGTTATTATCCAAGACATTGTCTCCAATTTAAGAAAATTGAAAGGTAAACAAGGTCACATGTTGCTAAAAATTGATTTGGAAAAGGCATTTTATAGTATTGAATGGTCTTTCATTCACTACACCCTTCAATACTTCAAATTCCCTCCCAAATTCTTAAAGCTCCTTTTAAATTGTATTACTACTAGCTCTATCTCAGTCCTAGTCAATAGCTCAGTCACTAACTCTTTTGAGCCTACTAGGGATATTAGACAAGGAGATCCCATCTCACCATACATCTTTATACTTTTTCTTGAAATGCTTTCCAGGTATATTCATTATCAAGTGGACTTAATGAAACGGGATCCAATAACCACTAGTAGAAAAAGTCCAAAACTTTTCCACCTATTTTTTGCGGACGACCTCACTTTGATGGCTAAAACTAATAAGAAATCGTCTTACTCCATTAGATAGGGCCTTGAATATTTTAGTAAAATCTCTGGACAAAATATTAATCTAACCAAATCCGAAATATTGTTTTCAAAAAACTACCTGAACAAGACATAATTGATATTACTAAAATACTAGGTATTAGGAAAAGTGAATCTTTTGGCACCTACTTAGGATTCCCTATATTAAATAACAACCCTAGACCAAGGTATTATCAATTTATAATTGATAAGATGAGATCCCAGCTTGCTGCTTGGAAGATGAAATTTCTTAATATTGCTGGCAGAACCACCTTGGCACACTCGTGCCTAAATTCAATTCCTAACCACTATATGCAATATATCTTACTCCCAGAAAAGATCCTAAAAATATTCACAAGGTGCAAAGAGACTTCATATGGGAAAATACCAATGAAAAGAAAAAATTACACCTAATAAATTGGTAACCTAAATCTAGTGGGGGTCTAGAAATACATAGTGTCAATTCAAAGAACCTTTCCATATTGGCTAGTATGGTTTAGAGAATGCTTACAAACCCCAACTCTCCTTGGTCACCCTTATAATTTCCACTTATGCTTCTACTAATGCCACCAATAAAAACTCTTTTATTTGGAAAAGTATCAGAAAGGGTTGGGAGTTATGTAGTAAGCGAATCATCTGGTCACCCCACATCCTCTCCAACATTAACATTTGGAAAACTAATTGAATTCCTGGGTTAGGAAACCTTTTAGAGCAACTCTAGAAGGCCCATTACAAAATGATGAACATGCTATTAATATTAAAAATTTACTAGATGGAAATAAATGGAATTTTGACAAACTTTCTCTTGACATCCCAAACCACATTAAGGATGTTATGAAAAAAGTTAGAATCCGGATAGAGGGACCAAAGAGTGATATCCCAAATGGTCACTAACTACCAAAGGCTTTTTCACTATAAAAACTTGTTTCAATCTCCTTGAATCTTCCAATAGTACTAATAATGATTCCAATGGTTCTGGAAGCTATATTGTCCAAACAAAATAAAATATTTCTTCTGGCAATGCCTCCATAGCAGGATTCCTTGTAGACAATACCTAACTAGAATTATGTTGAACATAGATCCAATGTGTCCAGTGTGTAGAAACAATGAGGAAGAATCAATTACTCATATTCTCATACATTGCAAGGCTGTTAAACCCTTTTGGGATAGGATTGGACTGCATCATCACTACAAAGACACAGCTGATCACTAGCTAATACAACTAAAAAAACTTTAACTATAGAATTTCCAACAGTCTCATAAATTGGGACACTCTACTACCTTTCATAGTTTGGTATACATGGACAAACATGAATAATAACAATCAAAACAATACCTGCGCATCAATTAATGTTGATTTTATCTTTAATAAGGCTACTGAATATAAATTTCTCATTAAAAAAAGTATCTTCACCTCCCCCCCCCCCCAAATTACTATTAAAGTTACATGGCACACTCAACAAGGCTGAACAAAGCTTAACATAGATGTAAGCCATAACACTGTCACACAAAATAGTGGTTTAGGGGTCATTTTTAGAAATTCTAGAGGTCACTGGATTGTAGGTTTTGGAAAATCCACATATGCAGCTGGGTCGCTGGAGGCTGAGCTAAAAGCTATACTGGAAGGTTTCAAAATGGCCCGCTTGAAATAGAATCAGACTCAGTGGAGGCCATACAAGCGATTCTTCAAGGAAATCTGCTCTATTATGATATTGTTCATGCATGCAGGTGGATAATGCACCAACAGAAGGGAATAATTCTCCGGCACACGATCAGGCAGGGGAATAATATAGTTCACCATATGGCAAAGAAGGCAAAGAAAGAAAGGGAAGGAATGAAGATATGTTAAATGTTTTATGGAAAAAGACTTGATAGAATCATGTATTTTTGTTAAGAAATTCTCTTATGATGCTTGTAATATTTTGGCAAGTCTAGGTAACGAATGTGTCCTTAGAGACACTAACTATGGCAACAATATATTCCATCCTCCTTAAGTATTGATATATATATATATATATATATATATATATATATATATATATGTTTGCTCAAAAAAAGAAGACACTCTTGTGAATTCTTTTGGGTGTAGACCGGCTTTTTTTTTATCTTATTTGCTATAATTTGCAGTTTTTCTCTATGCGTGGCCTTCTTTGAACTTTTATCAACAAGTATTTATAAGATGTTACTTATTAATATACTCTTCCTACGTCCACCTCCCTTTAATGAATTTTTTCTTTTTTTTATCTTTTTATTTTTCTAGTAACAGGATCCTTTATCTCTCTATGATATTCGACACTATATTCTATTATATAGAAGTGCCCTAAAGCAAGCAGGAGACCGTCGACATCCCTGGTTGCCGACTTGAGGGTAGTTACGTATTTTTATCTGCCTTTTGTGCTATGAGAAATTTTCTGCGCTTTTGTACAATAACACGTAGCTAAACTTGGCTGACTACACTGTCTATGAGATAACAACGCACAGATTGCAATAACCTACAGAGAATTTTGACATTCTTCTGCGTAAAGTCCCTATTGTTTCTTCCCCCGTGCCTCCCTATTTCTCCCTTTATTTTTTGATTTCAGTCCATCAACTCTCCTTCTATCCATATCAATACCGCTGCCGAGGCTTTCTCTATTATTTTCCTTTTACAAGTCGACTCTTCTGTGAATTTTGCTCTCCTTTAGACGACAAATTGAGGTTTCGGTTGTGGTTGTTAGTTGCTCCAGCTTTGTTCCATCGAGGTAATCGTATTGTTGTACTGCAGAATTTAATTTCCGGTGTCGATTAGTTAGGTGTTTGCGTTTTACAGAAGAAGTGCGATTGACCTTGTCCCGTTTCACTATTTGGATTTGGATAGAAATTAGGGATTTTTATTTGCAGGTGTTATTTCTCTATTTTTTTTTTACCTTTTTGGATTACATAGTTAATTTGAATCGGGATTTCCATGAAAGTTCTTTCCCTATCTTGTCTAGGGAGTAGTAAAAAAAATACTACATTGATTTCATATATGACGTTTGTCTTTCGTTTGTATTTGGCAAGACAAGTTAAGAAGAATCGTTTGATATTTAACATATCATATGATGTATCCTACTTTTTCTTTCCATGACTAGGGCTTCTGAGTAGCAATATAAGTCATAGTTTTGTTATCATGCATTAGGATCTGTTCGATGTACCAAACTGGAAAATTTTGGTGATGGAATTGCTTTTATCACAACATTTAACAATGTATACATTAGGCTCGTGCAGTTCATAAATCATCTTTAATTTTTTCTTTTGTTTAGAGATTATTAACAACATCACCATTATCTTTCATTTTGTGTAAGAAATTTTACCATCAAAATACTTCAAGCTTTTTCTTTTGGTTGAAATTTGGATTGTAATAAAATTTATGCTAAGAGGTTCTTCAGATCGCATACTCAACGACAACAAGACATATCTACCAATCAAAAATATAAAAACATGTGTATTCTATTAATATACTTCACTTGAAGACATTGATACAAACCTAAAGAATATGTTACTTGGATTGTAGTTCATTGAAGTTCTCCAGAAAATATATACACATTGTGGAGAAGAAAAAGAGTCATTTATCCAAGAGTTTTTTGAAGTGAGTGCATTATCGTATACTCCATTATGCACCTATATTGAAATATATAATGATTATTGATATATGATTTCTTCTCATTTTCTTTCTGATGTTGACTTAACAACAAGACTACAACAATATAGTTAGGCTTGTTCATTGCCAAAAAGTGATTGCATGATATCCTTTGTTGCTTTATACACTTAAATATGAATTTCTTGCTTTAGAATGAGAAGAAATCATATATCAATAATCATTATACATTTCAATATAGGTGCATAATAGAGTATACGATAATGCACTCACTTCAAAAAACTCTTGGATAAATAACTCTTTTCCTTCTCCACAATGTGTAGCATTTTCTGGAGAACTTCAATGAACTACAATCCAAGTAACATAGTATCATCGTCTACCTGCCTTTAGGGATGAATAATAATGTGTTGTTTGATTGAATCTCATTCTTCAAGAAAAAAATATGTACTGGTCCTCTTCTCTTGGAGATGAACTTCTCTTCTTAATTTGACAGCTATTCGCGCCACCTTATTAGCTTCATAACGAGTGCCTGACAGTAACTCAACTCCCTTTATAACTACGTGTAGAAAGGATCTAAGTTTGATGCAACAAAGATTTTCTACACTTATCGATTTCGTGTGACCCTCAATAGTTGCTATGATTACTTTAGTAGAATGTGAGTCTAAAGCAGTGAAAGCTCTATTTTTTGGCTTCACTACTCTATTATGCTTAAAATTTTGATTATTTGACTTCACTACTGTGTTATGCTTAAAATTTGGATTGTATCATCCATGTATTGAATTCCTATACTTCTAATAAAATTCATTCTAAAAATGGTAGCATGAGGCAGAATAGACATGTAAAGTAATTCTTGATTTATTTTTCTTAACTTCGACTAAGGTAAGCACCACAGATATTTTGAAATTTCTTGTGGATAAACTTTCTATTCTCTTTTGTTCCGTACCTCAATTCTAATTGTGGTCTATACAAGATACTGAATTTGAATTCTTTTGTATATCATTTTGTTGTCCTACTTATGAGCACTTTGATTCTTTCTTTACAACTCTTTGGTTGCCCTCAATGGCTCATAGTTAGATGCCGATCATGTACATATGTAAACAAGGTGGTATTTCATTCACTATGTACTACAACATAATAGCAAGTACTATTTTCTTGTTTTCTTGAGTTATTTGTTAGAGACTGTCAATTAAGCACTTGCTGTGAAGTTGTAACGATCCGACCGGTTGTTTCGAGCCCTAGCGCGTCGTTCAGCAGTCTGAGGCCATGAGCAGCTTCATTTCAGGTATTGTGACTTGTTCGTATGGTCGGAATTTAAATTCGGGAAGATCAGAGTTAGATTTAAATGAAAATTCTCATTTGAGAAGCTTAAAGTTGAAAGAATGAACTAGGATTGGAATTTTGAGTAAAGGACCTTGGAATCGGGATCTGAAGGTTCCAGCAGGTTCGTATGATGATTTCAGACTTGGGCGTATGCCCGGATTGATTTTTGGATAACCCGGGAGCATTTTGGTGCCTATTGTGGAAGTTAGCATTTTAGAAGGAATTTCCTAAGTTTGGCTTGGAGTGCATTTCAGCGTGATCGATGTCCGTTTGGGATTTTGAGACTGGGAGTAGCTCCGTATGGTGATTCTGGAGTTGGGAGCGTGATCGGAAGTGAATTCGGAGGTCCGTATGTCATTTTGAAGCCATTTGGCTAAAGAGAGAAAATTTGAATGTTTTTGAGAAGTTTGACCGGGAGTGGACTTTTTGATATCGGAGTCGGAAACTGATTCCGGAAGTTGGAGTAGGTCCGTAATTTCAAATATGACTTGTGTGCAAAATTTGAGATCAATCGGATGTGATTTGATAGGTTTAAGCATCGGAAATGGAAGTTTGAAAGTTCAAAGTTCATAAAGCTTGAATTGGCGTGTAATTCATGGTTTTGGTGTTGTTTATTATGATTTGAGGCCTCGAGCAAGTCCGTAATGTGTTTTGGGACTGGTTGGTATGATTGGTTGGGGTCCTAGGGGTCTCGGGTGAATTTCGGGTGGTAAACAGATCAAAAATAGAATTTTGAAGAAGGCTGAAGGATCTGCTTGCTGGTGTTTTCGCTTCTGCGGAAATGAGACCGCAGAAGCTGCCTCGCAGAAGCGGTTGAGAGAGCCGCAGAAGCGATTTTGTTTGAATCATGTTACGTGTTTACTTGTTTCCTCTAGCTGGATTAGAATCATGTTTATAAAATAAATCCACTATTTAATATGGATATTAAGGATAAATAATCATTGGACTATTAGAGAATGTCAGAGTTGACCATCTCGTCTCTACCCCTTCGGGATTACGCGGGACACTCGCTGAGTACATGTTGATTACGTACTCATACTACACTTCTGTGCATATTTGTTGCACAGGTATATATACCTCTAGCAGCCTACGGGGCGTAGCAGCACGGACGCTTCTGGGACTAGGTGAGCTGCATCATTCGAGGCGACTGCAGCTAGGGTAGTCCCTTCCAGTGTACTGTATTTACTTTCCGTCCCCTGTATTCCGGACGGACGTTGTATTTTATTTCTCTTATCAGTAGTTGCTCATGTACTTCTGACACCGGGTTCTGGGGATGTATTTGGATTATTTGAAAATCTTAAAAGTTGTTTAAATATTTTATTTATTTATTCGGAAGAATACAATGAGTCTTGTTTAAAACGTATAAAAGAAATATTTTTCAAAAGTGTTAAAATGAGATTTAATTAAGTATTTGAGTTGGCTGGCCTAACAGCGGTGTCCGGCACTACGACGACCCTTAGTGAATTTTGGGTCGTTACAACATGGTGTCAGAGCACTAGGTTCCCATCGGTCTCACGAGTCATGAGCAAGTCTAGTAGAGTCTCGCGGATCGGTACGGAGACGTCTGTACTTATCCTCTGGAGGCTGCAGGACTTTTAGGAGTACTTCCCTTCTTGATTTCCTTTTCATGCGGTTCGATTCCTTTGAGGCTCATGCCTTTGATTTCTTCCTACTCAATCTTACGCGAGCGCTTGCTATAATCAAAAAATTGAAGGATTGTAATGGCACTACAAATATGGTGTGGGATGATTTTTCCCGGTATAGTTGGTTGGACTATTATAGTCGCATTTTGGAGGGATATTCTATTATTTCAGCTCAGTAACAGAACTTCCAAGAGCCTTGAGGCTAGGCACTGGTTGCCATGATGCTTATGAGCGATTATTCCTCAATGTTGTTGTAATGGTAGGGTATTGGCCACGTGTCGGGGCAGTAAATGAATTGAAGGGAGGTTTACTCAGCGTGTAATCAAGGGATTTAGTATTTTATTCCCGGTAGGGAAAGTCAATCGAACTAAAAATGGTCAGGTGTGGGCTGGTGGAAGTAATGAGGCTTGGTAATTGCAAGCGTGGTGGAGTTCTCCTCTACATGGGAGAGTTGTCATCCTAATTGAATGCTTTAAGTTTGTTGGTGTTATAATCTGCTACAATTCGCCTTGGCACAAGATATTGTGAAATAGTATTGGAGATACAACTGTCAGATATCGCATGATGCGGTGGTTGAAGACCGAATCAGAATTTCTAATGTTGACGGCTCGATAAAGATGAACTTTGGAAAGGTTTAAAGTTAGTAGCAATGGTGGGTTCAAGTGCCACGAAGATAGATGTTATTTGAGGCAAGTGAGCAGCAAAGTGGGAATTTCCAGGTGATGTTAAAATTTCTAGAAGGCCAAGTATGAGAAGCAAGGTCGAGTGACCGATCAAGGAGATGAGTTCCGTCAAAGTGGGAGAGTGGCGAGGGTTGCATATGCTCTTGGTAGTAGGATGACTACGCGCCTTAAAGAGAGTTTGGATCGAATTTGGGGATTTTCATGATTGGTGATTGAAGCCTGCGGGTATGATATGAAGTATGGGCTATTATACGGCAGAAGATTGATATGGCGGAAAGGAGCTGTTTGAAATGGAGGAGGGTGCATCATAACCCTGAATTTGGAAGGATGTTGCCGCATATTTAATTTATGTCCGCAAGGGGCGAATGGACTTGTGTGACTGGGAAGTGAGCTCGGACTCAGGATGGGCTATTAGTGTCGTAGGAAATGTACCCCGTGCAGAGGCGTGGGAAGATATGGGGAGGTGATTCCCCTAGGTGGGCTATTCCTTGTGAGCAGGTTAGCGGTCGCGTGGCTGGCAAAGCTTCTGCAAAGAATTATATTGGTTGTTCAATAAAAAGATTGATCGTACGAATGCGGATGATGACTCAGAATATGAAAGATGGGTAATTACAGGAAGATTCTGAGGAATTTTGATAACTTATGGCGCAAGGTTATGTCAATAAAAGATTAAGAATCCTGGTGAACTCCAGAGTTTTG
>MU783877.1:53266-74101 GCA_026770625.1 Nicotiana glauca | reverse complement strand
CAACTACAATTAATCTACAAAATTAAGACTACTAAACTACAATTTAACAACGAAATTAAAATATAGATTTTTACAACCTTAATGTACATAATACATACATAATTATTCAAAAAAAAATAGTAAGAACTACAGAATGACTACAAAATAATAACATTTGTAAAAATGTAGAAAATATCAACTACAATTAATCTACAAAAATAAAGACAACTAATCGACATGACTACAAAATAACTATATTTATAAGTTGTAGATAATTGCAACTACAATTTATACACTAAAAATAACTACATTTGTAAAACTGTAAAAAAAATAGCCGGTTACGAACTATCATCACTCCAGCGGACTTAACGGAGAGCCTGGAGAAGTTTAGAAGAGTAGATCTGCTGCTCGTTTTGAGTTCTCCACCTCGATATTGATCAAGGCTAGCGGTTGAAACTAGCTCTTCCTCAACTTCCTATATCTCTTAGAACTAGCTCTGCCTCAACTTCCCTTGCAATGGAATCCAACTACGCCATCCCCTCGCTGATATTCTTTCCAGCCAGAGGCATGGCTTTCACGCATTTGCAGTCCGGTGTATCAGACAACAATGAAGCAGATCTCCTTTCATTTTATAGTGAATAAGCGTCGATTTCTCGGTTGAAAGCCATAAATGCCTCATCTTCAGAAGCAACATAGAGAAAGAAGGAGAGAGAGTGAGAAAGAATAATACGTAGAGAGAGAAAGGGAAAAAGAAATGATAGAGGAAAAGAGAGGGTAGAACGTGGGGGATGGGTATTTAGTGGAAAAAGATAAAAGATATTAGTATTTTATTTATGTGGGGTGGGTTAGATCATAATTGTGTCCAATTAAGAGGACCCACATAATAGTACTATAATTTTGAATTATGGTACATATATGTAATTAAAATAACATATATGTAATAAAATGAAAAGTTAAACATATTATGTAATATATTAGTGTATTTGGTATATATATATAAAAATTCCTAAGTTTAATAACCAGATAAAATCCAAACCAACCCTATTTGTTTGGTTTGGTAATTAAAAAATTCAAACCAACCCCACATATGTACACCCTTAATTGTGAATGTGAGTATGTGTAGAAATTAACAATGGTATTAGCACAAGAATATTACAATAATCAAATACTCCCTCCGTTTCAATTTATGTGAACCTATTTCCTTTTTAATCCGTGCCAAAAAAGAATGACCTATTTCCCTATTTGTAAATAATTTACCTTTATGCAATGATTTATAGCCACACAAAATATATGTGCTTCATTTTATACCACATATTTAAAAGTCTTCTCTCTTTTCTTAAATTTCGTGCCCAGTCAAATGGGTTCACATAAATTGAAACGGAGGGAGTACTTCCTTCGGTCTACTTTAAATAATTTTTTTTGACTTTCTTTTTGTGATCCGCAATATGTGATTTTTTCAGATATCAAGAAAAAATTAATTTCTTCTTTCCAAAGTTGCTCTTGGAGTAAAGAACTTAGGAGTAGTTTGTTATATTTTCAATTTCAATAAGCAAATTAAGGTTAATAGGATCAATTTCATTGTTATTTAATTTTAAAAGGTAAATTCTTTAATATGTGTGAAAAAAGCTAAAAAATCATTTAAAGTGAACCAGAGGGAGTACACTTTACAAGTTTTGTACTAAGAATTTTGGTGATTATATCATGCTCTAATACGTGCTCCCTACGTCTCATATTATCTGATGTGTTTTTTTTAGACAGATCTTAAAATATACTCCCTCCGTTCCAATTTATGTGAACATGTTTGACTGGGCACGGAGTTTAAAAAAAAATAAAAACTTAACAAGTCCAAATGGAGCCCAGAGTATTTGTGTGGTTATAAAAGCTTCTCATTAAGGGTAGAATTGTAAGTTTAAGCAAAATTGTTACCAAATTTAGAAAGAGTTTATTCTTTTTGGAACGGACCAAAAAGAAAATAGGTTCACATAAACTGGAACGGAGGGAATAGTATTAATTAGAAAATGGATTGAACTATTCTACTCTTTTCTTCAATGAATATTTATTCTATTTACTATGTGTCATCTCCATCTTCAAGAACTATTATTATTAAGGCAACTACTTTTAGCAACCACTACTGTTAAAATCAAGACGGAAGATGTAATTTTTATAGAATTATAATTTCCTAGTGGTCGATTATTTAGTCATTTTCCCGTGTTTGCTTTTTCTCTAATGTCACGCTCAAAGCTAGCTCAAAAGGGAAACTAGTGCATTAAATATCTCGCCTCCATTCATTTATTGGTTGTTTGAATTTAGTAAGTAGGAGTAAACAGTTTGTTGAAGAGTTATGAAGCAACTTGGTGGAATAATATCAATCTCAATGACTCAATCTCACATGGTTTATCCGTAAGACACGAAGGTTGTTGGAATGCATTAATTACAATCATTATTATTTGCTTTCAATTTTCTAACTTGGTTATAATGGTACTACTACTTCTTAATCACCAACCTAGCTTTTATAGTTTCTCTATATTCCATTCACAGTTAGAGAATAAAAGTTATTGAAGAAAAAGTACAAAAAAAAAAATTAAAGACAATGTCTAATGAACATTTGCGATCTGTTACAACATTAATTGCAATTTCTTAAATAACTATTACTCCCTCCGGTTCACAATAAGTGACCAGTTTATTTTTTTAATTTTATTTAAAATAAGTGTCTAGTTAGGTAATCAAGAAAAAATTCAATTTGTTTTTACTCTTTTAGCCTTGTGTGCATGTCCCTAAAAAGTTTTCTCACTCCTCATTATAACTATGAGACCAATATTTAATAAGGGTAGTTTAGTCATATTAGATATTTTTGTATAGGATTTAGCATTTTTTAAATGGCGTGCTAAAAAAAAACTGGTCACTTATTGTGAACCGGAGGAAGTAATATGTAGAATTTGTAGCCCGAATAATGTGTACTGTATAGAGCACTCGTATCGTTGATCCAAACTAGTTTGGAATTTGAACTAATCGATAGATTTATTGGCATATTAAAAGTGTGTAAAACTTAAATCTACTTTCTTGTTGATTTTTTAACTTGCTGGCTGGCCAAGAAAATTTTAAGAAAATAGGATTTTGATCTCAAGTTGCATATTCAATTTATACTGTCAAATTTGTTGTATAAAGAATAGTCATTCTATAGTACGAATTTCTAATTCAATTGTTCAAAGATGAAGACTTTAAGATATAAATATGTACCACTTGATTAGAAAAGTCAAGAATTCTCTTTGAAACTATACTGATTAAAATAATACCCCTACGTTCCATTTTAACTGTCACTTTAGCTCAAAATATTTGTCCTGAAATAATTATTACTTTAGGAATTCAAGACTAAAATTTGTTATTTGTTTCCAACTATACCCTTACTATTGAAGAAGTGGTAGTTTTTTTTAATACTATTTAATTTAATTTTTAAACTGCATTTAATAAAGATAACTTAGTAAATTATATCATGTATTTAGGGATAATTTGTATTCATATTTTGTAAAAGGAACTAAAGCGATAGTTAAAATGGGACGGGGGAAGTAATAAAGAGGCACTCTATTCAATTTCTTAGTCATTCCTGATTCTAGAAATGGAGAAATGATTCATGAGCAGCCGCAAACTAAAAAATGCTACTTAATCATTTTTTCAGAAAAAAGGGGAAGGAAATGATGATCAAAATGGAATCAGAGAAAAACCATTGCAATTTCACAACCGACTTACCACCTTTTGAAAATGAAATTCCCCCAATATAATCATTCCTTCGTATCAGATCTTTTGAAGATAATGAATTTCAATTCTGTAGCCACCATTTGTATCCTCCTTGTTCTCATATTCTACTCAAAATGATTCCAAGTTTACACAAAAGAATCCCCCATAGCAATAGAAAAGGAAAAGACTAGTGGAATGTAGAATCTTATTACGGCAAAAGTTTCTCGAATTTGATGTTTATGCCAAATCAATATTCCCTCCGGTCTAAAATAAGTGATTTTTTAAATGTTATTACACAGATTAAGAAATTTACCTTTTAACATTAATTAGCAATGAAATTGACCATGTTAACCTTTACTATATCTTCACATAAACACTCCTAACACATACTCCAACACTATTTACTTCAAGGGCAATGTAGGAAAAATATGATTAATTCATTCTTGAAATCTGAAAAAATCGTTTATTTTGGACCACAAAAAAAGACCAAAAAATCACTTATTTTGGACCGAAGGGAGTAAAACAAAATATTTTACTTAGTGACTCTTAAGATTAATTATTTTATTAGATGTAAACATACGGCATAAGTAATTTTTACTACACCACCTCTCGTTTCTGTTTTTAATTATTTTACCAAATATCGTAAGGGTTATAATATCACTTGCTTAACCAATCAGAACTAACTTTTTTACATTTAAAACTATTTGCATTATTTTCCAACAATTATTAGCATATGCACACTAGTCAATTTGGTCTACCTCGTGATTGGGAGGAGCGTAATAATACTCTCACATATCTAAATTACATAAACTAGAATGTAAGTTAAAGGATTTGGAGTCCCTCTCGAAGAAACTCACCAGTAGTGATCTCACTCCGAACTACTAAAGGACAAGTCATTGTATAGTATTAAGTTATTTTTCATTTGACATTGTTCCTTTACATCCAATCACAAGTTAGAATCACACGTGTGAACGGAAGAGAGAAAAAGTGGATTCTACTCTATAAGAGGCTTTGTATTCAAGTTGAAGAAAGAGATATGCCAATAAGTGGGGTGAGGCGAATCTTCAATTAGAAAACATAAAGAAAGGATATGCATCCTATGATTTAGCATTTTCTGGAATCTTTTTTTTCTTATGTGAGATTGGATTTCCAATTTCAACTTAAAGCTAAGATCTTTATGTAAAGGTAAAATTGTGCTAATGGTTTTAAAGTAGTCAATTTGATATTCGTTTTGACATAACAGATGATCTCGAGGATTCAAAAGCACAAAAGCATACTCTCGGTCTCAAATTTCTTGTCGTGTTTCTCTTCTAAGAAAATATTAAATAGGAAAGGTTAATAATTATTTTATCTTTATTTATGTCTTAAGATATAATCTCTCTTCATTTAATACTTACTCAAAATAAAGATATTTGTAGGCTTCAAGAACAATTAATATTAAGGGTAGAATAACAAAAAAAAAAATTAATTTACTCTTGAACTTCTAAAATGACAAATTATTTGAGACAACTATTTTTAGAAACCACGACAGATAATCTGAGACGGAAAGAGTAAGTTTTAACCCAACCGAGAACAATGGCAGCTTCATCAGAGCAGGCCGGATCGAACTGCAAAGAGAGTGGGGGTGGGGGGGGGGGGGGGGGGGGGGGGGGGGGGAGGATGGGTTGAGTTTTCTAAAGCAAAGGCTCTCTAGCCTCCCCCTTGAGCCACCATGCTAAGATCCGATCATGTTCTCTCGAGGAAAGCTATTGTGATGCAAAAGTTAGTTGAACCACCAATCATAGGTCACATCTAGTCCAATATTTTGGTCTATAAGAGCACCACCAATCAGCTAAATTTACCAAGTTCCATCTTTTTCTTAATCGCCTTTTGACCATGGTATATGAAGGAATCAAGTATCCCCGACACAGTGAAAACACCTGGAAACAATTTTCAGCAAAAGTTAGAACAGAGTTCGCCATATAGAAACATCACTGATGTGATGCAAAAGATATTTGGTTTAAACACAACGAGCTACCTTTAGTTCATGAAATAAAAAGAGTAAAGTTCTTCTGAATACATAACCAGATTTTTCACAAAAAAATATGAGCATGATAACTAGGCAATATCACAAGGCAACGACAATTAAAGATCAAACTACTTGATGTGATTCACTGCTGAAGTAATCCTAGATAGTTATAGGTTGCACGAGTGCTGTAGAACTATAGAGTGATGTCTCATGTGTGATCTGAGCATACATGTCAAATGGCAGTTATATAACATTATGAAAGGGACTTCAGTAGAGTGATCTGATTATACATGTCAAATGGCAGATATAGAACATTATGAAAGGGACTTCAGTAGAGCCAATAAAGGAGTAGAATAAGTAAAGTCTAATCCAGCATTTATCTTTGATCTTGTTCTCTTTTATGCAAAGGCTGATCCACGGTCTAAACTTGATAGGTTAAACCTCAAGGTTTTTATCACTGAACTATTGCACTTTGATATTATGGATACATAATTCAATATTCCTTGACATTTAGTACTTTTTCACATGTAAATTTACACTCCGTATCGAAATGATTGGATTCAGTTGAACCCATAAAAATGAATGGTACATCATCTGCATTGAGAATAACTTTAGCACCCCTCTCTTCAAAGGTTCAGTTTTCAATAACAAAAGATATAATAATAGGTACACAGTGTGATAGTGTAACCCTAATGCTGAAATATTAGTTTTCTGTCTCCTAATGTCAATCATTATTCTACATTCAACTAATATTTTGAAGTTAATATTCCCTTCAATCTAATTTATATGACATTGTCTCATTTCAGGAAATTTGAAAATGTTTAATACCATTCAATTTCTCTATGACTTTCAAGATTTCAATTAAATTATTCAGATTTGACTTTTAATGTGATCCTACACAGTAACATCCAACCATAATTGTAATATTTCTTTCACCATCACTAGTATAATAGTCCCAATAACATATTCTACTCCATGTCTAGTCAAACATCGGCATGAGTAATGGATAGAAGAATTCCTTTTTACAAGATCTAACCAATATCAGCTAAGAGATAACCAAGGGAAAGGTGAAGACTGTAATTACCTCCAACTATAGCACAGACATTAGTCAAGAAGTGTAAGAATGAAACATGTTGCTCAGTGAATGTCACCTGTGACAGGGCAAAAGATGAAATTAAGCACAATGTACACACATTTAACTACGATGGTAGGGAGAATTAAGAGCCCGTTTGGATTGGCTTAAAAAAAGTGGCTTTTAAGCACAAGTGCTTAAAAGCAGCTTTTAAGTGCTGGAGCTTATTTTACAAATAAGCAGTTACATGTTTGGATAAAAGTGCTGGAGCTTAAAAAAAGTTGTTGAAGTGTTTGGCAAACAAGTGGTGGTAAGCACTTTTTCTTATTAAAAAGATGAAATATAAAAACTTTGGTATTATAAAAATGAAGATTAATAGGAAAGAAGAGGGTAATTTTGGTATTATAAAAACTTATAAGGGCAAGAGAGTAATTTTATTGGTCAAACTAAAAAGGCTTTTAAGCCAAAATAAAAAAAGTTGGGGTCAGCCAACTTGTTGCTTTTGGCTTTTTTTAAGCACTTTTTAGCTTTTTTTAAGCAGCTTTTTTTGTTGCCAAACACTTCAAAAAATAAAAAAGTGCTTAAAAGCTGGTTTGACTAACTTTTAAGCCCATCCAAACACCCTCTTACTCCTCACTCTCAAACTAAAGAAAGACATAACAACAACAACCCAGTATAATCCCACTTAGTGGGGTCTGGGGAGGGTAGTGTGTACACAGACCTTACCCCTACTCTGGGGTAGGGAGGCTGTTTACAAATAGACCCTCGGCATCCTTCCCTCCAAGAACTTCCCACCTTGCTCTTGGGGAGACTCGAACTCACAACCTCTCGATTGGAAGTGAAGGTTGCTTGCCATCAGAGCAACCTCTCTTGTCTAAAGAAAGACATAAACGAGTGAAAAATGAGAACAAAAACGTTTCAGAATAAAGATTTAAGCAGTAAGCAATTTTGTAACCTTACTTCCTATAGTGTAAAGGTTCGATGGTCCTTTCCCCCTACTACCCCAGGCCTCCGTCAACCCCATTTTTTAAACCCCATTTTTTAAACAGAAAAAAGCCTTAATGTAACAATTTACCAAGGTTTATGATTAAGAAGATAAATAGACCTCAGAGGTGAAAATAACGACTTAAGAAATTTGAGCGATGAAGCCCAATGCCAAACCTTGATTGGTGAAAGGTCATAGAAGAAGAAAACACCAGGAATAGACTGAAAGCGGCCAACATCTGCGCCTTTAAAATGTTCAGTTACAGAGAACTGCAAACACAATAAGCTGTTGCATCAGATTTTGGGGTCTACGGCACAAGAAATGCAGGTAGATAAGTTGAAGAATAAGAAAACCTGATTTGACTGGATGGTATGCCCACTGACATCAGTATATACTGTAGGTACCACCTGTAGGAAAAAACTAGAAATTACTATTGACAATAAAAGTAAATTTCCATCTATAAGTCACAGAAACTAAGATTAACCTAATATTACAATGGATATCATCATATCAGAGAGACAAAAGAATTAACATTTCAAGCACAAAATGTGTCACGTTCTACCAATAAGAGTGCATGTACTGCAACATGCCAACAGCAAATGCCAAATGGACATCCACAACAACAGAATGGCAGAACCAGATAAAGGTTTATGCATTTTCTTACCAAACGGAGAAAGATGGTTACATATTATAGGTATCATCTTTGCCATAATTATGTGCATATACTGAAACATGCCTATAGCAAATGCCAGATGGACATCAATAATTACAGAAATGGCCAGACCAGATTCAGGTTTATGCATTTTTACCCCAAATGCAAAAAGATGGTAACAAATCATAGGTATCATTTTTAACATTAATTCTCTCCACATTGAAAATGATAATAGTAACCAGCCAACCATTCAAAATGAGTAATCTAGTAACTAGGGAAACAATTCTAGCACTACCTGTTTATCTCACTTTTATATGATATATTTTCTACTTAGAATGCACAAGAGAGGTAAAGTTGTACCACCCAACAAAGCAAAATAGTTGAAGTTAGTAGTGAGTAGTGAGAGTCCACATAACTTGCATCCAGCATGAACAAGCAATAACATCAACACACATTCCTAATTTGATCTTTGGTTAAGAAAATATTCTGATTTGAGCTTTTCCATAACCTTTTCATTAGTGCGCCTTTAGGTGCTGTTTAATATCTACTCATGCATTGACTTTACAAACCCATTAATTGAAAGTGATGCAGCTTTTGCAAGAAAATAGTGTGAAAGCAGTATCATCATCATACCGCCATTTACGACAGTTGCAAATGTTTAGTGTTCAATGTCAAATGGTAAAATATTTAAGATTCACATATAATTTTTGACAAAATAAAAAGAGGAAAAGTAGCATCAGGAATGAAATACAGAAAGAGGGTCTATTCTAACTCAGTTTGATGTATAGTCTGGTTGAACCTTCCATCCGAGAAAGGCAACGTGTTTTGGAAGTGCTTGGAATGAAATAATATTGACTCACAAGAAGGGAGTAGGGAGTATCTTTAGAATAATGATTATCTTTCCCTTTTTTTTTAATATGTAATGAGAAAATTGATTCTCATTCTTTTTCTTTTTTTTGGGATAACTGTGGTGTCTGGGCCAGCTTGCACACATCGACTAATTCCACGGGATACCTGCTACCTCCCACCAGTTGGATAGATGAGAAGAAATCACCTACTCTTTTTGCCTCCGCTAGGATTTGAAAAAAATGATTATCATTCTTCATTAATTTTGATAAATTACACAATTATCTGTTTTTTGGGGATAATAATGGGGTGAGCGCGAGCTTGTACATACCTCAACCAGTCCACTAGGGACTTGCTACAACACACAAGCATGCGTCTCAAAGTTTTGCCACCAACACTGGGGCAGATGGACAGCCTCGGGCAAATGAGCTTGTACTGAGTATTGCAGTGGGGGATCATGGGGGTCTCTTAAGGGTTTAACTGGCCCTTAAGCTAGCAAAGCAAACTATTCGTGTTAAGAACTTAGTCTCGATTACTCAAAGAGCTGCTGCTCTCTCTCTCTCTCTCGTCAAAGGAAAAATGCAAGTACAAGCGACAAGGGGCTTGGGGACGGGGAGAAAAGGCCCTTGGCAGTAATCCTTAACCACTCTATGGAAAGTAAGCTAGCAACCATTAAATCAAGTGGTAATTCCAAACTCACAAAACTTCATGTAAACCACAGAATAGGGAAGAAAGGAAAAGCATGAGGTCAGTCACGTGAAAAATGCCAACCTTGATAAAATACTGATACATGCCATGGGGTGTCTCTTGTGTCCATGTTACACTGCAATGTGGGTTGAAAACAATGAAGAAGCAGTCAATATGGTTAAGTGCCATCATACATCCATCATATAAAGACACAGGTGAACAAAGTATAGACTAGTGAAAGAGATGTACCCATCAAGAGGATTCACAACACCGGGGAAGTATTCTCCATAAGTTAATCTATTGATCTTGTGACTAATCTGTCAGACAAATTTTTTCAGTAAAGTTATATTAAAGCACCAAAACCAAACATGAACAGATGAACCAAGTTATGAGAACATCTTACATTATAACTATCCTTCTGAAAGGTGAGCAAATCATGGACATGAACATTTGACTGCTGAAAACTCTTCCCCGGTGCAAAGTGGAAATTTCCAGCCACTTTATTGACCTCCAAGAATCCATACATATTACATCCCTCACCTTCTTCCGCTTTGATCATTTCTAGGAAACCCTCTCTTTTACACTGACTCAAATGAATTTCAAAGGAGAAAAATGAAAGATCAGCCATGCTTTTAATTAGCACATCATGAAATATTAAAGCTCAACAACCATGCATTCTTTTCATATTTATTGAATACTAATAGGTATGGAAAATATGTTGAAAGACATGAAACTAAGACAGTATAGTTGGGACTTTATCATCCAGAACTATATGAAGTCTTCCATAGCTTAAGCATAGAAACAAGTATTTACCACTTAGCACTTTGTAAAGTGTTGCCTAGTTTCCTGCGACTAACAGAGATCATATATCTATTTGTGTCTACTTGTCAAAAAATATTATGTTCCCATGTTAAGCAAGAAAACTGAAGCCTTGAAGGAACATTTGGTTTCGATAGGAGAGAGAAATGTGAAATGGATTTTTACACATCTTTCTGTTTTTTCTATTGGGATAGTGGTCAGCCATATTTCTACATTTCCACTTTGGCTAAAAGTTCCACAAACCAAATCCTGCAGAAGTAGCAAGAAGTTCATCAAGAGCAAAAACCCAGTTGATTCATTCCTCCTCCATTTTTATTTTCCATTAATAAAATAAATTCCATCCAACTATTTGGTCTTTTTAAAGGAAAGAAACATCCAACTATTTGTCAAAGAAAAAGTTTAAAAGAATCGATCTCTCAAAAAGGAAGACTTCTTTAAAAGCTGTCTACACTCTATTCCTTAACATTCTACAAGTTATTTACCTTTGAATAGAACAATGTACTAATTTTATTATTCTATCCCGAGGATAGCTCAGATAAAGAAAATCCCTGGTTATTTTGAAATATCATTACGTCCCCTATTTGAGCAATTAGGGAACAGTACTATATTCCTAAGAATTGATGGCTTTGTCTACGATTTGTTCCTTGCTCTTTTCTTTGGCATCTAAATCTTCCAGAGCTTGCCAATTCCATTCACATCTGTTGAAATGGTTTCACTTTATTCCTCCGTGTTTGTATCCGATAAAAAATGGGGGAAAAAATAAAGCTATACTCCAAATTAGATTCTTTTTCTAAACTCTTCTTCCATCATGATTTAAGTTCTATATATTATATATGTGAAGAAGCTGGGAAAGATCATTGGAAAAAGACTAACCCTTGAGACTGAACAATTAAACTCATCCATATTTTAGAGTTTACAATAAATGTTTTAAATAAGTAGCTTCGGTTTCCAGGGAAGGTTTTTATTTCAAAGTTGCTTGAAAACTGTTTTTTAACACAAAAGAGCTTTTCTTAAAACTACCAGAGAGATCTTTGTTATCAGAATAAAATCATATACTCTTTGTGTATTTAACTCTGAACAGAATTCTAATAAGCAAAATTCATTGAGTATAACCAATCTTCAGACAAATAAACTGTACTCAGAAATAATGCATAAAATGCATAGCGTCGAATGGTCACTATTAACCTCTCCATCGAGTAACAAAAAGGTGGATTAATCACACTCATTTCATTTAACATACAAGTACACAAATGATCATGTCCACATTTGTTTTTTTGTTGTGATTGTGAGACCATATCGCTCACGCACTTCTATCACATCCATGTTATGCTGCATAACTTCGATACAGGATTTAAAATGAAAACCAGATCTTCATTCAAGACTCATCAAACACTTAGGAGGTAGGGTTGAGATACTTTAAGGCTTTAACATAGCAAGCCATACTGTTAACTTCTTAGATCTTCTATCTTCAAAAAAGAAAGAAGCCACAGTAGTCAAGCTTTTACAGAGGAAAAATGGCTTCAGTTTCAGGGAATAATTTGGAGAGAAAAGACACAGACAAGACATGTAACTCCTTCGATGATCAACTGCCAATATACCTGCCAATATAGAAACATACCTGGTCAATTATATCTGGGTTTGACAATGCCCAACCTTTCTTTCGATAGGCTTCACGAACATCTTCACAGGTGTTACAACAATGATCATCTGACTGCAAAGTTGACAGGAATTCAGGGTTGGGGACTTATGAGAAGCAGTTCAATGAGATAGTTAAACGTAGAAAAAGAGATGAAGTTAAATTCACGAAAAAGAATGGATACTAAAGCTTATGTTACAATATAAGTGAGAATTCTAGCATTAAGAATAGGAACAAACCCCTTCAGCACCATAACAGGAACCACAATATGTTTCGTTGTGCTCAAGTCTTCCTCCATGCTTTTGCAAAGGCCTATCAATCTGTTAGTGGAATAGACTCAGTGATCGAAACTTGAAAGGAATCAATGAAGCATGTTTCCAAAATCAAAAGTTATTCTTGGTATTGGACCCATGAAAATCCAGAATGCAAATAAAAGCCAAAACAATTTCTTTACATCTATGCCTGTAGCAGCTATAAGATTTGAAACAAAGCTAAACAAATATTTATATCAGTTACCTTTTATAAAATAAAAGAAGCTTTACATCAGTCAAGTAAAATTCTCCTTTCAAAAAATTCCTTAAACTAGGACATAAACAGGTACTTGTGCATTCTATTAAGCTGAAAGTAACCTGTACTTGTATCTCACCTTAGGAGCACCAATTCCCTCCTTCCTTGTCTCGATCACATTACCGTGAACATCAATCCTTTTCTTGATAATGTCATGTCTCTGAAAGTATAAATGTAATCACATCATACAAAAACCCAAAGATCATACGCGTCAGAGTTAGAATTCCAATAACTAGTGCTGGTAGTTCCCAAACCATCTTTTACTCCCACAACTCTGGTTATTATTTGCAAAAAAGGCCTAACATTCCACTGCAATATTGCCAAATAAGCCTCTTGCTTCCTAGTTGCAATATACTCTTTGTGTTGTCTTTACACAATTAAGTACTTATTTCTTGATAATTCAGAAATTCGTGCTAGGAAAGAACATTAGGTTAATTCTAAAGAAAGAGAATAATACAAACTGATTGAGACTCGAGGCCTCCAACACATCAAGCCAAGCATCAATAAGAGGGAACATCCTCCTTTAACCAAAAATCAACCCAAATGATGAAAGACCACTTATATCTTATGGATAGTTCTCAACTCCCTCGAATCCTCTACTATACTTTCCTTACAAACTACTCTGGAGATGTAATAGGTAATCTGTTACCTTTCCAATATTTACACATGAATCATTAGGCAACAGACAGTTTTCTTCTCCTCAAACTATAAAAGGTAGAAATTGCATCACGGGATGCAGTAGGTAATTTGTTAGGGATCTTTATACAAATAGCTGGCCATATTTATTGTTCACTTTTTTAGGCATATACATAGATTATACAATAATTATACACGATTATGCACATATAATACATGAATTATGCAGATAATATACCTCCACTGGCTATTTTAAGTTTAAGCGGTTGGGTGGGCGGCTATTTGGTTTAATTCTTCAATTTGTTACAACACCCATGACATATATGATATAACAAGAAGCACTATGTAATAGGAAGGCGAAATCAACTGCCAAGTAGACACTTCAACCTTGCCAATGACCATCTAGACACATTTACTTGAAAGAAGTGTGCCTTTTGGATATTGTGTCAGGGAAACCATTCGCGTGAAACTCACACAAACACCCTCCCCCCTCCCACTTCTTTTTTTTTAAACAAAACAGACCACTTCACCACCCCCACCCCCCAGCCTGCTTATTCTTCTTAATCTTGTAGGTCTTGCTGTTGTTATTGCACAACCACCACCATTGAAGGGTTACCGTAGTTAGCTTACACTTTCCCAGGATGGATGGAATTGCCATTTTTTCCAGCATGAAGCCTGCCAACGAGGATACTTGGACTGGAAAACTTGAGGATAGAAGTACTTGCTAGCGATAGAATCTCATAGAGACAAAGAGAACCAGGCAACATTGAGACCTGAGTTAATGAGCGCGGATCCATTTGCATTGAGGCATTTAGACTGACCAATACTCAGAAAAGCTAACTTTACTTCTTATTCGTTCCATTTGTCCCTTAAGTTGTTGGTGTTTATGATGTTGTCTTTGTACCCTATGTTGCTCGAACTCTCCAAAGGTTGCCGCACCTGTGTCAGATCCTCCAAAAATGCACTAAATTTGGAGGATCCGACACGCACCCAACAACATTTTTCAAGAGTCCGAGTAACATAGTTTGTACCTAGCTTCCCCTTCCTTCCCTTTCTTTCCTTTACCCATTTCCTATTAAGACTTCCCCATTTTTTATTTTCCTTTTCTAAAGAAAACAACATAAATAATTTATCAAGAGCTATAAACTGAGAATGAAAGCTCGAGACTTAATGCTACGTTTCAAGGCTTGAGTTGCCTGAACAATGATGAGACGGAAGCACATAAACTGTTTCCAAGGAGGAAAAAGTCCTAAATACCATCAATTCTTGTGCACCTGATAAAAGCCCTTGGCCCTTATGGATTTACAATGGCCTTCTATCGAAAGTGCTGGGAGACTATAAAGTTGGATGTTAAGGGAACTTTCAATCATTTTCACAACAACTGCCATGGTAAAATCTTTTACTGCCTCTTTCATAGCTTTCATACTTAAAGATTTTAGGCCTATAAACCTCACTGACACTGTCTATAAGATAGTGGCGGAAGTGTTAGCTGAGATGTTGAAAAGGGTGATTGGGAAGCCGGTTTCTGGCTGCCAGAATGACTTTATTAAAGGTAGGCAGATTACAGATGCTACACTCATTGCTAAAGAAGTCATGGAATAGAGACAAAAAAAGTGGAGAACCTGGTCTACCTGGACTACACTTTAAGCTTGATACTAATAAGGCCTTTGACAAATTAATTGGCAGTATCTTTGGGGTGAAATGGATCGAATGGATTAAATATACCTTCTCCACACTTGAATATTATGTTCTTGTTAATAGAAGTCCTGTGGTTTTTCTCTCTCCCAAAAGAGGGATTAGACAAGGGGATCTCTTATCTCCTTTTTTATTCACTCTGGCAATGGAGGAACTTAGTAGAGTGCTGGAAAAGGCTAAGCAGTTGCACTGGCGGGAGGGTTTTGATGTAGGTGAAGTTCTGGTCCATCAGTTTTTATGTCTCACTTACTGTTTGTCAATGAATTATTTGTGGTGCTGAGAAGTCCCAAGTTCAATACCTCAACCTCACTCGAAGGATATTTGAAGCCTTGTCTGGGTTGCACATTAACATGTCAAAAAGTATCATATATCCTGTTAATGTGGTCCATAAGTTGGGGGTTTTGGCTGATATTATGTGCTGCATTACTAGCTCATTTCCTACCACATACCTAGGTCTTCCCTTGGGTGCTAGACACAAATCAACTGAATTATGGAATGTGGTCTTTGAAAATTTTGAGGAAAGATTTACATCGTGGCAGGAGCAATATCTCTCTTAGGGGGTAGACTAACTCTTATAAACAGTGTTCGGTATTCCAACCTATTTTTATGTCCCTCTTTCCAATTTCAAACAAAGTTCATCTTAACAGTTGGGGATTTGGGGTGAAGGATTTGGGTACACAACAAGAGCATGTTAATGAAATGGCATTGGAGATAATCAAGAAGAAGTTGGTATCTGGAAGAAGGTGGTTGAAGCTAAGTATGGATGTGATAGCCAATGTGACTCCAATACTGTTAGATCATCTTATGGATGTGGGCCGTGGAAGGGCATCATAAAGTTATGGGTGAATTCAACACCAATAAATCATTTCAAGTGGAAAATGGGGAACACATTCTATTCTGGAAAGATTAACAGGCTATCAACCTTGAAGGATGCTTATCCAAGATAGTTCTCAAGTACAACTAATTCAGACTCTACCATTGCACAGAATAGGGAGGGGGACACTTGGAATCCAAGTTTAAGAATGAACCTAAATGATTGGCAAATTAAAGATCTAATAGCACTTCTTGGTTGCCTACAGAACAGACTACTCGACTCCCAAATTAGGGACAGACTCAATGGGGGCGGCAGCAGGGAAAGGTCATACTCAGTCAGAGCTAGTTATAATATTTTGAGCTTCAAAAAAGAATTGATTGATCAGTGGCCTTGGAAACTTATATGGAAGATTAAAATGCCACCAAAATTTAATGCTTTTAGTTGGATAGCTATAAATAGTGCATGCCTAACTCAAGGCGATCGCATTAGAAGGAGTTTTCATCTAGCTAACAGATGCCATATGTACCTTTGTAATGCCGAAACAATCAACCACTTGTTCCTCCACTAACTAGTTGCAATAGACATACTATGTTCTTATCACTTGTTGGACTGGATTGGACTATACATTGCAGTGTCAGGGAAGCCTTTGTCAGCTGGAGATCTTGGAAAGTTGAGAAGTCCATTAAGAAGATCTTGTCCATGGTTCCTGCTACTAATTTGTGGGGCCTATGGACAGAAAGGAACCAAAGATGTTTGATCGCACCTCAACTACTTGTTATTTTCTCAAGGCCAAATGTTCGGTTTCCTTTTTTTTGTTGGGTTAATTTTACCCTATAACCCTAACCTTTTTCTGGAATTTATCAGCTCATTAGTCTTATGATAGATCTTTTGCTCATCTTAGGAGAGCTGATATTTTCCTTTATTTATTTTGTAATCATGCATCTTCTGGATGCTTTTGTTTTTAATACATCACTTACTTCATAAAAAAGGGGCAAAAAGGAACAAAGAAATGACAATGGTGGCTTGGAGGGTATGGTCTAATTTGAGGTTTATTGGCGCGAGGAGGCTTCACAATTCATGGTGGGTTTGGTTTTTGTATAGGTGGAAACCCATGAAGGTCGTCGGGGAGAGGGAGATAGGGGGAGAAGACCCAGCATGCTGAAAAGTGAATATACTACACACGTCTTGCCAGGTCAGCCCAGGGTATGCACAGATACGATTCTGTCAAGTTAAGGTGTCTAAATGATCATTAGCACAGTTAAAGTGTCTACTTGGCAGCTAGTGCCAAGTGTGAGGGGCTATCTATGAATTTAGCCTAATAAAATACATACATTTTACTTTTTATCAACCCTCAGGGGTTGGCCTGGTGGTAATAGACTTGAGCCTTGGGGTTTGCTCCCTTTCAAGGTCTCAAGTTCGAAACCCACTGGGTGCAAACAATTTCTGAGGGCCATCGGACTGGGTAAACCCTAAATTAACCGTGGTGCACTTGCGGGAAACTCCTTGCCGGGGGCCTGTGCACCCCCGGGATTAGTCGGGGCTCTTAGAGACTCGGACACCCGGTGAAAATCAAAAAAAAAAAAGACTTACTTTTTATCAAATTATTAAAGGTAGAAATTGCATCATGGGCTGCACCATGCAAAATACAAAAAAAAAAAACTTTTTACAAGGTAGGGGTAAAATTGCATACTCACTATCCTCCCAGACCCCACTTGTGGGGTTATACTGGGTTTGTTGTTGTAACCTTAGAGCAGCTATCTAGTACCAGATACTTACTAGATAGCACTTAAAGTTCATTTAAAAGAAACTCTATCAGCTTAGAGAAGCATAAACAATTTAGAAGATTATATTTCTTTGCATGTCAGGTTGTATACACTCTCATTAAAGTTCACACACTCGCTTTCACAATTTTGCATTAAAAGAATACCATACCAATAAATATATTGTTCACGTCATTTAATAAGGATAAATATATTATTCTCGTCATTTAATAAAGGAATTTTATGCTTAAGCATTTTGACGTAATTCGACTTTTACGGTTTTACCCTATATTCTTGATTTACTAAATTTTTGGTGTTATTCATTTTCAAGCAATATTCCAAAAAGATTTTGGCTCGATATTTAACTTAATCTTATTCATTTTCAAGCATTTTCCCAAAATGGTTTTGGCTCGATATTGAACTTAATCTCATCTAATATTGTAGAGAGTTTAAGTATTACACATTGATGATATAAAAAGAATTTACACAATCAGCCCATTTAAGACAACTGCAGGTATTTTGAAGTAATTCGACTTTTACGGTTTTACCCTATTTTCTTGATTTACTAAATTTTTGGTGTTATTCATTTTCAAGCAATATTCCAAAAAGATTTTGGCTCGATATTTAACTTAATCTTATTCATTTTCAAGCATTTTCCCAAAATGGTTTTGGCTCGATATTGAACTTAATCTCATCTAATATTGTAGAGAGTTTAAGTATTACACATTGATGATATAAAAAGAATTTACACAATCAGCCCATTTAAGACAACTGCAGGTATTTTGAAGTAATTCGACTTTTACGGTTTTACCCTATTTTCTTGATTTACTAAATTTTTGGTGTTATTCATTTTCAAGCAATATTCCAAAAAGATTTTGGCTCGATATTTAACTTAATCTTATTCATTTTCAAGCATTTTCCCAAAATGGTTTTGGCTCGATATTGAACTTAATCTCATCTAATATTGTAGAGAGTTTAAGTATTACACATTGATGATATAAAAAGAATTTACACAATCAGCCCATTTAAGACAACTGCAGGTATTTTGAAGTAATTCGACTTTTACGGTTTTACCCTATTTTCTTGATTTACTAAATTTTTGGTGTTATTCATTTTC
Source organism: Nicotiana glauca (assembly GCA_026770625.1). Classification (NCBI taxonomy): domain Eukaryota; kingdom Viridiplantae; phylum Streptophyta; class Magnoliopsida; order Solanales; family Solanaceae; genus Nicotiana; species Nicotiana glauca. The sequence goes on along the minus strand of MU783877.1, from coordinate 55,096 downwards.
AAGCAATATTCCAAAAAGATTTTGGCTCGATATTTAACTTAATCTTATTCATTTTCAAGCATTTTCCCAAAATGGTTTTGGCTCAATATTGAACTTAATCTCATCTAATATTGTAGAGAGTTTAAGTATTACACATTGATGATATAAAAAGAATTTACACAATCAGCCCATTTAAGACAACTGCAGGTATTGATTGGTACCCTATAAATAAGTGCCCTACTATAACCAGTCTATTAACTAGACTGATAGTGTAAGGTTCTCTGTACCATCCGTATGTATGGTCAAATCCTCCTATAAAAACAATAGTTACTCAACTGTAATAACTGATATGAACTTCCATAAAGTCTCATAAAGCTTGACAACTCAATGAGGACCATAATCCTAGAAGAAAACTAGGTCATATAACTCTAGGTACACCAAAGTAGCATTCAAGAGAATGAAATCATGTGGTGCTGGGAAATTAGAAACTTAGTAACTGATCGATATAACCTGTTTGCTGCACATACAATGTCAAGATGTTGCTCTCCACTGATATCCATGGCATCAACACTGAGAATCGAACATGGAAGTGCTGGAAAGGTGATATCAAACTGTACTTTCAGATCAAAGCAACATCAGAAGTCAGTCTTTATTTCTAAACAACTCATAGATCAAAAATAATACATAGTTAAACACAGAAAAGGAATCTTTCAGACTATAATATGAGAAACTGCAAAAGCAAATCAGGAGTTCAACCTAGAGAATGTAAATATTACCTAAAGGCTAAAGCTGCTCCAAGTTATGTCTAAAAGATATCTGCTTTGTATTGGAAGTCAAAGCAATTATTCTAAATTGTTAAGGAAATTCATTATCAAAATGAAAGTATAAATAATAATTTATTGATGCAAGTATAGAAGTTTTAACCTATATCTAAAAATTTAAAACTAGAGTACTTGTCAGACCAGCTAACTTTAATTGCTTTTCTGATTATTCTATGAGCTAACTTTTACTTCTTTTGTCTTATTGGGCACACTTTTCATTTTAGTTTGTCTCAAAAAGAATGACACCTTTTTATATTTAGAAACAATTTATTCTAAACATTTTATTTTTCCCTTAATGAGATAATTTACAACCACAAATGTCTATGGCTTAATTTAGACCGCAAGTTTCAAAAGTCATTCTGTATTTTCTAAATTGTGTGCCCAATCAAACATCGCATAAATTGGGACGGAGGAGCCTTTTAAGAGCATCCTATAATTATAATATTGTCAAACAGCCCATCATATACTATCATATCAGTAAAAAAACATCATATATAATACAAAACAACATTGATGCAACCTGACAATGCAGCTAGAATGTTCTTTCAAATTAGTCTACTTAATAGTCAAAGTAATTGATATGTGACAAAAAAGAAGCACAATAAGCGACTTTGCCTAAAATGAGTAAAGAGAATATAAAAAATTAATAATTCAAGTGAAAGCCATGAGCTAGAGGTAAATAAACGTGTTTGCTGGGCATAGTTTTAGTGCTTAGATGCAGCATCCTTTAGGTTTCCCCTAAAAGAATTATTTAATGATAAAAAAGACTGTAGTTATTTCATTATTAATGTTGTTTCCTTATTATCTTCAATATGGTCAATAGCCTTCAGAATTTCAATGATTCATTTGGATCCTATACATAACAATAATTCCTTAAAAATCAGTTCGTTAGTCATATATCAGAAGATTGATTTTTTAATTTAGTAAAATAAAACATTTTAAGTACCAATAAGCTAATTCTTTTCTTTCTAGTGAACCACAAAAGAGAGGAAAAGAGAACTTCTCCTTGCAGTCATGGTTTTTCTCCTTT
>MU783877.1:17314-34134 GCA_026770625.1 Nicotiana glauca | reverse complement strand
TATATATATATATATATATATATATATATATATATATATATATATATATATATATATATATTGCACTTTGAATCCTTTTTGCATGGGCCTATTTCCGCTACTAAATTATTCTGAATATTTTTAATTAATATCTATTTTAATATTTTGTAAGTAAGGAATTTGATTTGTTTCTTAAGTAGTAGTCTCCCAAGGGGGTTGCTACAAGTTTTGGTATCAGAGCTCTGTACGAAAAGTTATGTACAAAATACTAGTATATGTCTAGTATAAAAACGAGTTTAGAAACTTACCAAGAGGAACAACTTGATCTTCACCCAAAAACAAAATTTCTTGTTGATTTAGTAGAAAATCACTGATTTTTCAAGAAAAAAATATGTTTCTACGGAAGAGAGAGAGATAAAGATAGAGAGATATAGAGAGAGATAGAGAGGTAGAGAGAAAGAGAGAGATAGGAAGATAGTCTTCCTTTTTTCATTTGAATATTAAACCAAAACAAATGGGTTTGGATAGAAAATATAATGGTTCCCCGACTACTAAATAATTTTAGATAAATACAAAATGTTGAAAACCCAAAAACTTAGTTATAAACTATATTTAATAACAACTAGTCAAACAAATATTAAGTGTTACATATAGCAACACCATGGAGCTTCATTGCCAATATTAACACAACCCAAATTAAGATTTTTTTTTATATATTGACCATTTCATATTTAAAAAGTGCAAGTTGAAATATTTCTTCGTTATAAAAAAATGTTCAATCAAGAATGCAAATATTATAAAAATTTTGGGGTGTTACAGAACGCCCAACTATACGTCCCGAATTGCTGGGCGTACGCCTCTTGAGATTTTCGCCCCACACCATTGCCCCAGGGAATTTTTGCTATGCCTCGCCCCAGGGTTCACCCCAAAAATGCCTTTTAAAACAATTCTTGTAACTCTCAATAGATTGGGAAAACTATGTCGCAACTTGACCTATAAACCTGTCAGTTTCTCCGAAATGCGGCAACGTGACTTGGCGACCCTACTTTAAAAATCTATATTTCTCTACTCCAATGTCGTATGAATAAATGGTTTGGACCATTCGAAACTAGGTTTCAAGACCTTCATTTTGGTATATAATATGTCCCCAAAAGACCTCATATAACTCATGAAATGTATTACTCAAAATGATTCATTACAAGGAAAATCCTTAGTCGATTTTTCCACGAGTTAAATCCGATTTTTTCCAAACTTTATATTTCATATCCAAACATCATATATAGCCATATCATGACTCTAACCTCATTTTTATCATGATTAAAAGTCTCATTCATCCTAACTTACCTAATGCTATGATAAACCTTCCTTAGCCTTGTAGAAGGATTTCATCCTTTTTGAGCTTACATAAATTCACTTATGGCGTACTATCACGTACGCAAATATGGGGTGTAAAATCATTTTCCCCTTTGGAACATTCGTCCTCGAATGTTGACTGATGCACTTATGATTATCGTAAATTATAACTCTTGCAAATACTTTACTATTCTCCTTTCCATCTAGGCAACTATTCTGTGAATAAATCCAAAGGCTAGGACATTCCCCCCTTTTAGGCCTCTTTCTCACACCACGACCTGTGGTTGTAATTCTTACAATCTTGTTATTGTTTCTATCTTCTATCACCTAGCCTGTACAACTCTGTCCTTGTATGTGCGCACATGCGACTCTTCCATAACCACATTCAATCTCTTACTAACTGTCTTTATGGATGTAGGTGTCGTTGTAGTATGAATAAAATAGAACTTAGGAGTTCGAATTCTTGCAATTGAGCTCTGCCGCACGATCTAGAGTAAGAAGAAAGAGTGACAGTCCTAAATGCCTTGTAGCCCCCTCATTATAAGTATGGTGTACAACACACCCATAAACAAGACTCTACCAGACATGGCTTGTAGACTCCCTAGGACAGAACTACTCTGATACTACTTTAATACGTCCCAAACCTGGGAAGGCGTGGCTGGAACACGATGTCATGCTGACCCGAGCGAACTACTCTATAACTTTTTTTTAATAACCATCATGGGACAACATGGCCACATTTTGTAATATACAACTGTAAGTGGGAAAACACGATATCAGCAACCCATTGTACTTAAAATATGAATACATATGGGCTGTCAAGACCTCTAACATACTGTAAAAATGAACCACTTTTTACAAACCCTCTAAGATTATGCGATATTAAATGGGATAGGGTACCAACCTACCCATAAGTCTGTAGCAAAACTCTAACACGGTGACTCATAGACTCCGCTGCACTCTGAATGAGGTGTAATCTTACAGATCCTTCACTGAATGCAAATCTCGCCTATTATGAGGGCTCCACAAACTGATTATCTATACCTACAGGCATGAATGCAACGTCCCCGACAAAAGGACGTCAGTACGAATAATGTACTGAGTATGTAAGGCAAAACTGAAACATAACAATAAGACAACATTAATTAAACACATATAAGAATCAACCTGAATCTCTGAAGTGCCACCGTATATACGTACTTATTATACTTATATATATGATACTTCTCTTTGAGACGATTATCCACATCGTATGATACATGAATGCCTAACTGATCAGCGGTAACTGCCCGAACGGCCGTAGCGCAGTAGTAAATGCATGACTGCCCGACCAGCCATTGGTCGGTGGTAAATATGTAACTGCCCAACCGGACGTAACTCAATGGTAAATGCATGACTGCACGACCAGCCGTAGCTCGGTGGTAAATGCATGATTGCCGGACCAGCCGTAGTTCGGTGGTAAATAAATATGCATGACTGCCTAACCAGTGGTAAATAATGATACATAACTACCCAACCGATGGTAAATGCCCGACCTGTCGGAGCACGGTGGTAAATGCATGAAGATGCATGTGTCATTTATATTATGAACATTAATATCTTTATCATATACCTTAATAGGAAACTAGATACGTATCTTTACTTGGATCATGCCAAAAAAAAAAGAAGGGATAACCTTAACATACCTATATGATCTCTTACTTATTACTCAACCAAGCTCAACACGGCTTCTTGAATCTCCAACAAGTGAAATGATGTTGCCGTTAACATATAATGTCGTACCATCATATTTGACTAGTCGTATGACTTAAGGAAAATTGGGCAGCAAATCCCCTATTTTTAATACAACCCAAAGACCACTAAGGGTCATCAATAGCCCAACAACAACAACTATAACCAACAATAGCAACAACAACAATATAATCCAATATTAGTTACTCAGATTATCTTAACAATCATATTGAGCGGCAAACTCGTTTTTACTCATAACAAGATATAACTTGAATCCAACTTTTATTCCATAAATTAGTTTACAATCTTCAGAATATCACAGCTATATGTACCATATTATTTCTAGTTTTAAACATCCACAGAATGCCTTCCAAAACAACGCCATACGTCTAGCACCTTAACCTTTTATCGCCAATCACTTATTTTTCATGTTTTCTTCTTCAATCAACTTAATTAACACCTAGAAAATCTTAACAACATCAGCCAAAAAATTATCAAATTATTTCTCACAATTTCCAACCACCAAAAATCATATATTTAGCCATAAAACAGTCTAACCAAAAAGACAATCGTATCCTATGTTCTTTCAAGTGCTATCTTATGGTTTTTCACTCAAATAACACAACCAACACAAGATTAACCTTAGGCACAATCAAGAAGATGTTATACATACTTTGGAAAGAAGCTACAACTCGAAACCCTATCTCAACTTAGCTCACAATAGCCCTCAATCACACCACAACACTAAAGAGACATGCTCTTGTAGTCTTTAACATCTTTAATGAAGATTTGGGTTGTTATTTCCTTGAGTTTGGTTATTGGGATCTTGGACCAGTTCTTGGATAGTTTTGAGAGTGTTTTGGTGTTAGTAACCTCTAGATATTGACGAAATCTAATGGATAAAGATAACTTATAAGCCCACCGCCTCAATTCTCCAAGCAGGCGGGCAAGTTGCTTGCTTGGCAGCTTGAGCAGTGCAACTTTGGATATGTGTATCTCTCTACTCTGATATCGTATTGACAAATGATTTTTTGAGTTAGAAACTAGACACATGGAATTTGATTACATATAAAGATATACTTTTAACTCTCAATAGATTTGTAGAAAGATACGTCGCAACTTGACATATAAACCTGCCAGTTTCTGCGAAGTGCAGCAACGTGACTTGGCGACCCAACTTTAAAAATCCATATTTCTCTGCCCTAAAGTTGTATGAATAAATGGTTTGGGCCATTGGAAACTAGGTTCCAAGAAATTCATTTTGGTATATAATATGTCCCAAAAAGACCCCATATAACACATGCAATATATTGCTCAAAATGCTTCATTACAAGGCAAATCCTTAGTCGGTTTTTCCAGGACTTAAATCCGATTTTTTTCCAAACTTTATATTTCATATACAAACATCATATATAGCCATATCATGACTTTAAACCCATTTTTATCTTGATTAAAAAGTCTCATTCATTTTAACTTACCTAATACTTTGATAAACCTTCCTTAGACTTGTAGAAGGATTTCATCCTTTTTGAGCTTACATCAATTTATTTATGGCGTACTTTACGTACACAAACATGGGGTGTAACAGCCTCGACCCTAGGTTCGAACCGGTAAAGCAAAAAAGGAGGCCCCAGTCCAAAGTGAAACATGCAATCATAAAGGACGAGGTAACTAAACTTCTTAAAATAGGTTCTATTCGGGAGGATAAAATACCCCGAATGGTTAGCCAACATAGTTGCAGTCCCTAAAATGGGGAACAAACTTAGAATGTGCGTACATTATAAGGATTTAAACAAGGCATGCCCTAAAGACTCTTTTCCACTGCCTAACATCGATCACATGATTGATGCTACGGTCGGCCACGAGATCCTTACCTTTCTCAAAACCTACTCTGGGTACAATCAAATTTAGATAAACCTAGAGGATTATGAGAAGAACTCGTTTATCACTAATTTTGGAACATACTACTACAATGCCCTTCGGGCTAAAAAATGCCGGAGATACGTACCAACGCCTAGTTTACAAAATGTTCGAAGAACAGATAGGTAAATCAATGGAAGTTTATATTGATGATATGTTGGTTAAGTCCCTACGCGTAGAGGACCATTTAACTCATTTCTAGGAAACATTCAAAATCTTGAGGAAGTACAACATGAAGCTTAACCCAGAGAAACGTGCCTTCGGAGTCGGCTCGGGCAAGTTCCTTGGGTTCATGATATCAAATCAGGGTATCAAAATCAACCCCGACAAAATTAAGGCCATCGAAGATATCACTATCATAGATAGTGTGAGAGTAGTGCAAAGGCTAGCAGGACGAATAGCCGCCTTGGGTCGATTCATTTCGAAGTCATTGTATCGAAGCCACAAGTTCTTTTCCTTACTCAAAAAGAAAAATAATTTCGTATGGACCCCGGAATGCCAGCAAGCATTGGAGGAACTGAAGCGATACTTGTCGATCCAACCTCTGCTTCAAACTGCAAAGGTAGATGAAAAGATTTAATTATATTTGGTAGTGTCCGAGATAGCGGTAAGCGGGGTGCTGGTTCGGGAAGATCAAGGTACGCAGTTCCCAGTCTATTATGTGAGTCGAACTCTAGTAGATGCTGAAACTAGATATTCAAACTTAGAAAAATTGGGACTTACATTAATAAGCAAATCTAGAAAGCTAAAGCCATATTTCTAGTGTCACCCAATATGTGTGCTAACCACTTATCCTCTCCGAAATGTTTTACATAAGCCCGGGATATCAGGCCAATTGGCCAAATGGGCAGTCGAACTTGGTGGGTATGATATCTGATATCAACCCCGAACGACCATCAAGTCTCAAATCTTGGCTGACTTTGTGGCTGATTTTACACCAAATCTCGTGCCTGAAGTGGAAAAAGAACTTCTACTAAAATCGGGCACATCATGTAGGTTATGGACCCTTTTCACGATGGTGCCTAGAATGTGAAAGGGTGCGGGCTTGGCATAAATTTGAAGCCACCTACAAGTAACTGACAATCTATTAAAATTTCTAGATTGATTAATAATGAGACTGAGTATGTGTCACGACCCAAACCCCGGTCGTGATGGCGCCCAACACCTTGTTAGGCAAGCCCGACCATTCGAACACTCTCAATCCCCAAACACGAAATTCCTTATCAATTATTAGAATTAAATCATGAGTTACGCAAAATTTCAATCTGTGATAGTAAGTAAAAGCAGTACGGAAACCATAATAATCCCAATACAGCCCCTAACAGATCTGGTGTCACGAGTCCGAGCCTCTAGATACAACTAAGTAACATCCTATACATATGAAAGTCTAAAGGCAGAAGTAAAAAAAAGGGATAAGATGAGAAATCGGGTCCTACGGACGCCAGTCAGCTACCTCGATGACTCCGGTAAGTAGACCGGGCAGCAGCAACAAACTCAGCTAAGCCTCTGGGATCCCTCTATCTGCACATAAGGTGCAGGGAGTAAAGTGAGTACTCTGACTCAGTGAGTAATAGCAATAAATAACGACTGAAAGTAAGAATTCTCGTAAGAACACTACACAGTTCTATAACAAACAGTAAATGCAGTAAACAACAGCTAAGTGAGGAAAAACAGGTGAATATCCCTCAACCAGTACACTACTCGCTTACTCCTCTCAAGGTCCGATAATTTACTTACACTGCTGCGGCGTGCATCCCAATCCGTACCGTATACTGCTGCGGCGTACAGCCCGATCCAGTAATAGTATGTACTGCTGCGGCGTGTAGCCCGATCCAATAATAGTAGCCGACTGCACTCACTGGGGGTGTGCAGACTCCAGAGGGGCTCCTATAGCCCAAGCGCTATAATACTACAGCGTGCAGTCCGATCCATATAATATATATAGATATCATATATCATTGCGGCGTGCAGTCCGATCCGTATAATATACTACTGCGACGTGCAGTCCGATCCATGCATGTATATGTATATACTGTTGCGGCGTGCAACCCGATCCGATATATATCAAATACCCTCACTATGGGGTCCTTGACCCCTCGCAGTCAATACAGACTTGGCCACTCGGGCTCGCTCGGCTAAGACAGGGTTTCCAACCCTATGTATTTCTCATCTGGATTGCCAACTTCTAAAGCCGGTTCATATTATGTTTATCAGTTAAGAACATGACTGAGAGTATGATTTCAACAAGTAAAGTGAGATCAACTAGCAAAACATACCCCCTAAGGGTTCTACAGATCGGCTCAAGGCCCCAAACATGGCAACTAGCCAAAAAATATACTGATATTAATTAAGTCTCAGTCAAAAATACAGTAGAGTCATCAATCGGAATGGACCAAGTCCAAATCCCCAGCAGTAACAAACCTCACGCTCATCATACAACGCGTGTTTCATCTCAACATAGCACTACGTAGTGCAAATCCGGGGTTTCAAACCCTCAGAACATCATTTATAACCATTACTCACCTCAAGCCGACCAAAATCCTAGCTCGCCTTGTGCTTCCCTCGCAAATCAACCTCCTCGTGCGTATAATCTGGTCAAAACCACAAGGAATACATCACAATAGGCTAAGGTAACATAACCCAATCAAAAAGGCTCGAAAATTATCAAAAATCACAAAGTTGGCAAAACCCGAGCCCCAGGCCCACTTCTCAAAAAATTACAAAATTTACATCATCGGATTCCTCGTCTTGCCACGAGTCCGTACATATCAAATTTACCAAAATCGGAGTTCAAATGTCCCCTCAAATCCCAAATTTTCATTTCAAAACCCAAACCCTAGTTCTTCAAAACTTCCGAAACACACATTCGACCAAAAACCCAACCAAAACACCTGCAAATGACCTGAAATTTTACCCGCACATCCAAAATCACCTAACGGAGCTACTTCAACTCTTGTAATTCCATTTCGACCCCCGGATCAAAATCTCACCTACCAACCGGAATTCGCTAAAATACTAACTTCGCCAATTCAAGCCTAATTCTACACCGGACCTCCAAAACCAATTCCGATCGCACTCCTAAGTCACAAATCATCCCCCGAAGCTAACCGAATCACCGGAATTCATATCCGAGTCCTCTAACTAAATGGTAAACTTCCGGTTGACTTATTTAAAACAAGCTTCCTTCAAAGAGACTAAGTGTCTCATTTCCATCTAAAACCAATCCAATTCGACTCGATCACCTCAAATACCGATAATGAAGCATAGAGAAACATAACATGGGGGAAACGGGGTGGTAACTCATGTGACGACGGGCCGGGTCGTCACAGTATGAGTTCATGATTACAGGTCTCGAACTATCTAAAAGCTTGGGGGTAGAAGTCATTAAAGCCAAGTGCAATTCTCTGTTACTGGTAAACTAAGTAAATAAAAGCTTTGAAGTTTGAGAGGATATGATACAAAGATTTTGGACAAGCTACAGGTAACCTTGCGTCGCTTCAAGGAGTGGACTCTAGATCACGTGCCTCGAGAACAAAACAGTGAGGCTGATCACTTGCTAACTTGGGATCATCGGTTGAAGAAGATGATATTATCCCGGGGACTGTCATCCAGTTATCAAGGCATGTGATCGAAGAGGGTCATGTCGAGATAAATTCTACAAGTTTGACTTGGGATTGGAGGAATAAGTATATCAAATATTTGAAAATGGAAAGCTCTCATTGGATAATAAAGAATAGAGGGCTTTATGAACCAAGGCTGCTAGGTTCACATTGGATAAAGATAGAACATTGTATAGAAGAACGTTCGATGGACCATTGCAGTGTGTTTAGGGTTGGAGGACACTGACTATATTCTGCGAGAAATCCACGAAGGCACATTTGGGAATCACTCCAGTGTCGAGTCTTTGATTCGCAAAATTATCAGAGCAGGGTATTACTGGGATAGCATGGAAAAAGACACTAAGGAGTTCGTTAGAAAATGTGATAAATGTCTAAGGTTTGCACCGATGATTCATCAGCCCGGGGAACAACTTCATTCAGTCATGTCCCCGTGGCCTTTCATGAAATGAGGAATGGATATCGTCGCCCTCTATCAACGACTCCAGGTAAAGCTAAGTTCATTTTGTTTATGACTGACTACTTTTCTAAACGGGTGGAAGCACATGCCTTCGAGAAGGTTAGAGAAAAAGAAGTTATTGACTTCATCTAGGACCATATCGTATGTTGATTCGTAATACCTGCCGAAATTGTATGCGACAATAGGAAGCAATTCCTCGGCAACATGGTGACGGAGTTCCTCTAAGCACACAAAATAAAGAGGATCTTATCGACACCGTACCACCCAAGTGGGAATGGACAGGTCGAATCGATCATTCAAAACCTAAAGAAAAGGTTGAGCAACGCAAAAGGAAAATGGAAAGAAGTTCTAACTGAGGTTCTTTGGGTATATCGAACGAAATCGAAGTCCAACACCGGGGCAACCCCGTTCTCTTTAGTATACGGCTCTGAGGCCTTGATTCTAGTCGAGGTCAGGGAACCCAACGCCAGATTTCAACATGCATTGGAGGAATCAAATCACGAGGCTATGAATACTAGCCTCGAGTTATTAGATGAAAAATGAGAAGCTACACTTGTTCGGATGGCCGCGCAGAGACAAAGAATCGAGATATATTATAATAGAAGGACCAACCTTCGACACTTCGAAATCGGGGACTTAGTTCTACGGAAATTCACCCTCAATACTCGAGAGCCGAATGAAGGGAAACTAGGCCCTAATTTGGAAGGACCATACCGATTCATCAGAGTTTTCAGTAAATGATCTTACAAACCTGGCACGATGGAAGGTGAAAAATTGCCGAACAATTGGAATGTATCACTACTCAACGATATAATTTCTAAGGTATAACTTTCTCCTTTTTTCTATTTGAATTTAAAACTAACTCATTGCAGGTGTTCGATCGAAGATGTCGAGGGCACCTTTCTACACGGAGACCTTAGGTTTTAAAGCACGCATTGCACTCTTTTTTCCTTAGATCAGATTTTATCACATATGGGTTTTTCCGGCGAGGTTTTTAATGAGGAAACAACTATGTGCTACCTAAGGAGAATTTCAACAGTATCCAAGGCTTCTTTTCAATCAACTTCGAATACTGGGGGGAATCACCCTCAAAGGTTATATTTTCGAGGAAAATACTTCACGCCAAAGAGGACCTCGATGGAAAAACTTTGTAATGGGCCAAACGGTCATATGAACCATGTCCATATAAAATAGTCGAGCCCCGATGACAAAACATGTACGCATGTATCAATTATTCAAAGAAATATTCTTTCTATATCAATATACGTTGTGCCTCAAAGAATTAGCTACTATACGAATATCATACTTGTGATTCTGTGAGAAATGCCTCAAGGGCCAAAAGGAGAATACACGTCGAATACTCGGGGAATGTATCAACAGTCAGCACACTCGAATATCTAAAATTGAATTTATAAGACCTCAAAGAGGCATCCCTCGATGCAAAGGCCAAATCCATCATACTCGGGGACTAACCTTTCAGACAAGTTCAAAAGGTTATCGGGAAATAAGTCCAAGAGACACACCCAAAGGCTACAACCATATTAAAGACTACGGTCATATAAAAAGTCTATGGCCGAAATAATGCAGCTCGGAGATGTCCGACTTCCGCCATAAGATTAAGGCCTTGAAATACTTTGAAAAATAGGTTAAATAAGGCTACCCTTGACAAAACAAATAAAAAGGGGCTTCGATAAAATCAACTCTCCAATAATTTAAAGGCTTCGATAATATCAGCCTTTAAAAAAGCCTCAAGAGGTATTAAATTATCTTAACACAAACGGGTTAAGAAAAAATTTGGTTCTGATCAATTGAACCCTCGAAAAACCTAACGGGTACAAAAAATACATGCTAAGGCATAAAGATATTTTCATTAAGACTTTTAGATAAAAGGGGGGAAAATTATATCCGTTTTAGAAGCCGAATTGGCCTAACTTAAAGAGCCTAAGGGCCGACCTAAAAGAGCCTAAGGGCCAAAGCATGTAGAGATCGAGACTTTGTTCTCACTCAACTCGGACCTAAGGGTCCCATCGCCCTGAGCTTGCATCAAATCGACTTAAGCACAACTCCAGGATTCATCTAAAAACCTTAAGAGGAATTCCACTATGAGCTCAAAGTTCGCCCATTGATTAATAAAAACCTAAGGGTTTGTTCTACTCTGAGTCCGAGCCAGTGCTTGCTCGACCATTGAAGTTAAATTTCTCGCAAAACAAAGATGAAGCAAAATTCAAAACAAATCGGAGATAGAGTAGAAAGAAAAAGAATTCCTTATATTCATAAAGGGTATTTACAGTGCCCACAAGGAGACTTCCACAAAAACAAAAAACAGAGCCTAAAAACAAAAGAGCCTAATCTACTTTGGATCCACATCCTCGGGAGCCGCACTCTCGGGAGCCACATCTTTGAGAGCCACATCTTCGAGAACCACCTCCTCGGATACTTCATCCTCATCTCCTCCGCTCTCGGAGCCACTAGCGGAATCTTCATCATCAGAGAGTAAAGCGACAATCTCGTCCTTCAAAGTTTTTGCCTTTTCAATATCAGCTAAGAGGTCAAAACCACAAGCGTGAACCTCCTCGAGAGTTTTTCTCCGAAATAGTCGCCTGGCATGATCGAGAGCACATGGCAATTTAACTTCAGAAGTAGTGGAGATTTCTTGTGCTCGAATGTTAGCAGTCTCGGCATCAGCTCGATAAGAGGCCACAAGTGCCTTTGCCACAGATTTGGCCTTCGCAAGCTCAGCGACTGATTTAGCTTCAAGCTCCTCAATATTTCAGCTCCAGGTCAAGCTCTCCCCCTTTATATTTTGAAGTTGGCATTCGATTAAAGTCAGCTGGTCTCGAAGTGTGTCTTTTTTTTATGTGAGGCTATCTATATGTTGCTTCCACCCCAAGGTCTTGGCCTCTTTCACCTTAAAAGCTCTTCTCGAAGCTGCTCCACCAGCTCGCCCTTCTGCTGGACCTATAAAGTTAAAAAGTTAATTGCTAAATCTAATAAGTACATAACAGACCCCCAAGGGCTGCATACCTTTTTAATAAGCTCAGTCTATTCTTGATGAGCCTTCGCCAATTCAACTCGAAGGTCCCTAATCTCCTCCTCTTTCTATACAAAGAGGTGTTTAAGGTCGTCCCTCTCTTCCACCAACTTCTTGAGTTCGGCTTCACATCGGGCAAGCTCAGCTCGAGATTTTGAAAATGCTTGTCGATAAAGTGCTACGGCCTTCACACAAAGAAAAGGAATCAGACTTAGAAAAATGAGAATAAAACTCGAGCATAATTATAGAGGTAGAAAATTATTTGTTTGAGAAGCCACTGAACCTCATAAAATATAAACGGAGCATCCGGGTCGGGACCATCTTCGACCCCGACAAAGCACTCCCGTAAAATATTCCTTTTATGGGTCGTCCCCATATTAGGAGTCTTTATGGCTTGAGCATCTCGAAATTGCCCTTCAGAGAACACGGGGCCAGGCGGTGACTTATCTACGTTGATTATCCCAAGTGATTCACTTGGAACATTATCTTCTCTTTGGAGGGCCTCAGAACTAGGCCCCTCGGGCTCACCCCTCAAATGCCTCCAATACGAGGTGCTCTTTTGCCGCCCGATGGATCGGGGACTCTGCTCAAACTCCCCTCTGAGATTTCTTTGGCTCAAGATTGAACCACATCAGCCACTAACGGTTCAGTGGAATTCGAAGCTTTAGTGCTCCCCCTCTTCCGAGCTACCAACAGGTAGTTGTCATCTTCTCCCTCTTCTTCATCATCCCGGTGGTGTTGGATCGCTTCTGAAGATAGGGCCACAGAATCGACCCTAGGCTTTTGACCCTTACTTTTCTTAGGCTTCGGGGAACTTGCAGGCGAAGCCCTTTTCCTCTTTTTCTCCCTAGTTGGCTTTGGGATTTCCTCTTCACCGAGCGGGGGTGGCCGCATAGTAACGCCGTCTCCGAGGCCTGCGTAAGGGTAAAGTGAGTATCTCACTGAGAAACATTGATATATGAACAAAGGATCTAACCATGTTTTTAGCTTTCCAACGACCATTGCCCAAATCATGCCAACTGCATTCCGCGTATGAAGAAGTGGAGGCCAGTTGCCGGACCCAACATGTGAGGTCCGAAATCACACCAGGAAACCAAGGGACAACTGCATCATCAAAAAGGGATTAAATCGAGGAAGAATAGGGAAAGTAGAATATTAATCACCATCGATAAGTTTGTACTTACGTTTCATGTTTCACTCCTCGGGGAATGGCATCCTCTCGGCAGGAATCAAATCGGAAGTCCTGATTTGGACAAATCGGCTCATCCATCCTCGGTCCTTGTCCTCATTGATGCTGGAGAAAAGTGACTTCGAGGATCGATGCTAAAGCTTTATTAGACTGCCTTGATAAAGGCGATGGTTGTATAGCGTGATCAGGTGGTTGAGGGTAAAAGGCATCGCCTCAACCTGGCCCGAGAAATACCTGATCAAATTGATGATACGCTAGAAAGAAGGATAGATCTGGCCAAGCGTCACCTGGTATTGTTGGCAGAAATCAAGAATGACTGGATCTACAGGACAAAGTGCTGGATCTACGAGACACAATGTGAAAAGGTAAGTTTACACGCTTAAGTACCCTACTTTATGGGTGGTGCTGTCCTCTTCGGGGGAAGGAATCATGACATCTTTATCCCTCCAATTACAATCCGCTTTCACCTACTTGATTTCGTCATTAGTTATCAAGCAGATATATCGAGACATGGGTTCACATCGGCCTGGAACCGATGTAGGATTATCGATTTTAAAATTGAAAGATAGCTCGCATGGCCCGGGAATAAATTCCTTGATACGAGGTGGCACCGTCGTTCTACCTATGGCCGACCATGATGATGAGGAGGCTTTCTCATTTGGAGGAACGGTTCTAGATGTTTTGGCCATTACTGTTAAGGAATTCAAGAGAAAAGAGGAAGTTGGTGTTGTAGCAAGAACAAGTTGGAGAAAGGATAAACTCAGGAAAGATGAAGAAGCTAGTGATGTCTTGAGAAAGATTTGAGAAATAAATAGTGTAAAAGTTGTGAGATTGACCTATTTATAGTGGTCCCTTTAACAGTTTGGGGAAGCCAACGGCCGACCATCAGCCGCCTTCAATTAATGGCCTTGGGAACTATTCATACGCGACCTTTCAATCACTTCAGTAACTGGCATAATGATATTGACATCATGATCGATGCATCGAAGGATCGAGGATCAAATTGTTTCTTATCGTCTTACTCTAAGAAACGCGGGGACTATCTGTATATAGGCGAAATCAGGTATGCCCAATTTTACGGGCTCGAAAAGCCGTTTCAACCCCGAGTTCAGGATGGGTCGAGTTCGAGGCCAATGGACTAAGCCCGAGCCCGATGATAGAGTACAAGGCTCGAAGATCGAAGTGCGCAACGAGCACCGAAGCCGAGTATGACCAACCCCGATATGATGTTGTTACGGGTTTGTTACAGAAGAACAAGATTCCCGCCACGTCTCTAAGATCATGTCATAAATTCTGGTATAGATTCGTACGAGTTAGTGTGAATCCGTACTAGGCGGTTAGACAACTGTCCCAATAAGATTTCTTACTGTACATAGAAGTGTACCTTATTTAGGGTTCCCCTACTATATAAAAGGAACCCCAATCATTTGTAACAGGCATGGATCATTGGCAAAAGAGTATACTCTCTTACATTCTTGCTGATTACTCATCAGAATTCTTTCTTAAGTTTATTATCTTTACTTTACTGTTCCTACTGACCAACCTCGAGGCCAAGATTGACTTGAACACTGGTTTGATTCAACTTACTTGTTTCATTTATACTTTAGATCTCTTGGTTATTAATTAGTATTGAACTAAATCACGTATCTTTAAAATCATAAACAAGTTTAATTGTATTTTTGAGGTAAACAAACTCTAAGATATGTTCTCTCTTCTTTAAAATAACTTCTAAGACCTGGTATTTAATTTCATGCACTTTCAACTTTGTACCCTAAAATGTGGCTGTATGTGGAGAAAACGAACATAAATTCACTATTAAAAATAAGGAGCGCTAGAGAAACTACATTGCTAACGCGAACATACATATCTAACGTTTGATAAATTATAGCGTATTCTAGTAAATACACTAACATGTAAATACAAATAAGATTGCGAGTGTATACATTTTAAAACAGGATAAGCTAAGGCTAAGCAAATATAAGTAGCATGCGATGTTAGCGAATTAATTTATAAATAATATAAATTACACGAAAAATCACTGTGATACAAATTGAAGAATTTTTTGTACTTAAAAAAAGGTCATGTAAAAATTGTTGCGCGGAGCATAATGGAGCCTTGGTGCACTAAGCATTAAGGGGAAATTTGAAAGAGACATTAGCATCATTGATAATTAGTGGAGTGAAAATAGGTATGATCTCTCACTTTAAGAGATATATCTAGTATCATTCCAATAATTATGTTCTAAGAACTTGTCTTTGCACTTTCGTGAACATGGTTTTGCAATAAAAAGATATCCACATAAGTCACTATAGCATACCTTAATTTAAGATAAAGATAAAGGTGCCTAAGCACAAAGAAACAAATGTAATCTATACTTCTTTAGACTCCCAACTTATTGCTTTTCCTTTTTAATAATTTTCCTCTTGTAATCTTAACAACTTCTTGTTGGATGGCAGTCACCAAATGCATAATAATTCATTAAACATCTCAATCAAATAAAAGAGCAAATGATGATAATTTGAACCTTTATGTTGCAAATTGTTTATTGTTCTATTACCAAAATAGAAAGAGGCTCGACAACTAATTGCAATGGGGTTGGACCAAAATGCTCTGTAGATGGAACTACAGCCATGCACCACGTGTAGCTGGCCCACTGGACCCACTCCCCACTTTGGCTCCACTCACTAACCCAAAGATACGAGAAGTTTTATTTTGTCTTATACAACTGACACTAGTTGTATGAGGCTCCTTTTTGTCTCACAAAATTGTGGATCACAATCTTACACTTCTGGGTCCACAAAACTGTGAGATAAAAAGTTATCTCATACAATTGCTGTAAGTTGTATGAGACATAAAATAAAATTTTTCCAAAGATACTAGTATGCAAAAGGAAGGAAAAAAAAAATCATAAATAGCCAAATATATAAATCGTAATTAAAAAATAGCCACAGTTTTAAAAGCAATTAAAATTTAGCCACCTTTCATGTAAAGATATATTCTGAACAAAAACACCCTTAAAAATTCGAAAAAATTCTAGCATAACATGCCAGAGTTCGAATTTTTTACATATGAAATTCCAGTATAATATGCTGAAATTTCATAATATTCCGAAGTTCCAAATAATATGCAGAAAGCTTAAATGGGATAACTCCATAATCCAGTATATTATGCTGAAATTTTTTGTGTTGACGTTCCAATATAATATGCTGGAAGTTTATATACGAGAGCTCCATAATCCAACATATTATGCTGGAACTTTCCGTGCTTCAGCAAAACAATGGCTATCTTATTCTTATCAATAACTTTGTAAATGTTGATTATTTTTTGATTAGCAGTCCGAAAACTAGCTAGACCGTATTATTTTTACATAAGGAAAATGGAAACAAAATAACATTAGCTACCCACTTTTAATATAACTCAACAACTTCTATTCTCTGCTCTAAATAGACAAAAATCTAAATAAAGTAAGGAACGAGAGGATTTTATTATTTATCTTTTTTATATAGTTAATAGGGGGAAGAGGCAAACACTCGAATTACA
>MU783877.1:0-11428 GCA_026770625.1 Nicotiana glauca | reverse complement strand
ACATATACATATATATATATATATATATATATATATATATATATATATATCGCTGCTGCGTCAAGCCCGACCCATATCAATATATAATATCGCTGTGGCATGCAGCCCGATCCATAATATATATAATCCTCACCATAGGATCCTCAACCTCTCTCAGTCACTATCCTCACGACCACTTGGGCATCTCAGTGAAAATCAGGGAACTTAGACCAAACAGTTTTCATAGTTAAGAAAATAACTAGTGAAATCAAGTTTAAGAAATAGCAGGTAAAACATGACTGAGGATATGCTTTCAAACAAATAGAGTGAGGAAAACAGTAAAAATGTTTCTAAGGGTCTCAACAGGTCAGCACAAGGCACCAAACATGGCATACAACCCATAATATAGTATCAATCTCTAAAGCACGTGATATCATAAGATTTTAAATCAATTACGCAACTTAATAGTCGCTACGGGATGGACCAAGTCACAATCCCTACCGGTGCACCCCACATGCTCGTCACCTAGCATGTGCATCACCTTAGTTATCAAAACCATACGAATACCGGGGTTTTATACCCTCAGTTCCAGTTTTACAATGGTTATTTGCCTCAAATCGGATGAAATACTACTTCGCGACACCTTTGCCCCTCGCCTCGGCCTCAACTCGCATTGAATCTACCTAAAATCAGAATCATAACATTAGAATAAGCTAAGGGAACAAAATTCATACGAAAATAATCAAATTATACTAAAAATACCGAAATTGGTCCAACCGATCCCCGGACCCACGTCTCGAAATTCGATAAAATTTACATCAATAGTTTTCTTATCTACCCACGAGTTCATACATATCAATAGTATTAAAATCCGACCACAATTGACCCCTCAAATCCTTGTTCAAAGGTCTCCTATCTCAAGCCCTAGTTTCCTAATTTTTAACCCTTAATTTTCATTAATTTTCAAGCCAAATAAGTGAAATAACACCATAGAAACGAGTTTAGGGTCCAAAAACCGTACCTCTATAAAATCCCCTTGACCTCTTCAAATAGCTCCCTCAAGCTCAAACCCGCATGAAAATGGTGAAGAATAACTCAGAAATCGCGAAGGAAAACCTTTTATACTTTCTGACCCAGGCTTTTCGTATATGAGGTCCCATTATTGCCTCTGCGGTCCGAGACACCGCATTTGCGGTTTTCATTTATACTCCAAGTTCCGCATCTGCGATCACATTCTCTCACCTGCGCTACCACAGGTGCGCTTCCTTAGCCTCTTCTGCGGTTCCAATTGATCTTCTTCTTGGCTGCATTTGCGGCTACCTTCCGCTTCTGCGGGCATCGCACCTGCGGCATCCCAACCGCAGGTGCGGTTATGACAACAACAAAAGTGCTTCAGCTTCCAAACTCAACTCCAAACTTTTCGTTAATTATCCGAAATTACCCCGAGGCCCTCGGGACCTCAACCAAACATGCCAACATATCCCATAATATCATTCAAACTTGTTCCAACCTTCGGAACACTCAAAACAACATCAAAATATCAAATCATCATCGGATTCAAGCTTATGAATTTCAAAACTTCCAAATTCCGAATTCGATTGAAAAGTCTATCAAACTCGTCCGAATGACCTGAAATTGTGCACACACATCACAAATGATATAACGGACCTACTCCAATTTTCAGAATTCCATTCTGACCCCGATATCAAAATTTCCACTACCAGCCGGAAAATGCCAAATTTTCAATTTCGCCAATTGAAGCCTAAACCTTCCACGAACCTCCAAAATACATTCCGATCCCAAATCATCTAACGGAGCTAACCAAATCATAAAAATTCCAATCCAAGATCATATATTAACAAGTCAAAACTTGGTCAAACCATTCAAATTTTAAGGTTTAAACTGAGAAATGCTCTTCCAAATTCATTTCGATTACCCTGAAAATCAAAACCGACGATTTACATAAGTCATAATACATCACACGGGGCTAGTCATGCCCGAGAACTGGCGAGCAAAGTGCAAAAGCTCAAAATGACCCATCGGGTTGTTACATCTTCCCCCACTAAAACATACATTCGTCCTTGAACGTGTCCAGGGTTGTTCCGAAAACCATCAAATCCCTGTGTAACCTTACAATGCACATACCCGGGGGTGATCCCACGTCACCCTATCTCATATAGGTCCGATAACATAACGCAACTAAAATTTTGCAATCCAACCTAGCCCATAAACCTTAGAACCACATTTGCACTTCTAAAATCATCTACAAGATTAGAATCTCACATTTATACTCTGAATAAGCCCGAACAAGCTGTAACAAACCATGCCTAAAATCTCAGATGCAATTACATGATATACCACATAACTCCAACATTCGTAGCGATAACTTCTAATCACATCAGTTGCTCCAAACAACCAAATATCGATAACAAGCCTCTTATCCAATAAAGCATCATTCCAACACTTCCGTATACTTCCAATGATAAATGAAACACGTAGAAAGTCATAACCATCCCTCAGATCAACCATTCATGAAGTCATTTCTCCTTTGGCAAGGACCATAGAAAATTTTTAAGTTGAACATCGACACTATCCTTCCAACATGTTGAAACTGAACCCATTTGTATTCATTCTAGACCCCAATGATCTCATCTAATTCAACACAACTACTTTGGTGACATGACACATCAATACCATCTAAAGCTAACCCTCGTGCAATCCGCACACCAATAAGCAACAATTTGAACGTACTCAAATCGTGAAAAATGACTCAAATGAAGGAGTTGTACCGCAAGCTCACCAGTACACCACAACACAATGCTGAAAACCCATCGCACGTCGTAGAACCAGGACACACGAATCTACCCCGCAAGATCATACCTCTACATAGCTTCGCTCCAATGCGCGACCTCATCCAAACATTGGTCCATATGAAACACCTCAAGTCACTATTCTCAAATCGACAACCACGCACAATTTGATGTCTAGAACCAAAGTAAATCATCATAACCACGGCGAAGCAATGAACATAATATTACACAAACTCGAAAGTACACAACCGATACGCCATCCGCCGAGCAATACCCAATACTCTCCCGGCTTGAATTCCACTGAGAGACCCCAATAAAACCGTACCACATGTGCCTGTAACCAGCAAATCCCTCGCAACACAGAAAGGTAACACATAGATCTCTCTAGATCTCTAATAAGCTAAAAAACAATCGAATCAACATATCCCTCCACAATATAACTCAGAGTCAACCAAGCCGACTCGATGTAGAACACACATCCATATTGGCCTACCAATGAACCTCTTATCAATGAGTTCCTGAAGCTGCTCCTTCAACCCCTTTAATTACGCCGGTGCCATACGATGCTATGCCCGACACCAAATCAATACCGAAATCAACAACTCTATCCGGCAACATGCCCAAAAGTACGAAACACATCCGGAAAATACCTCACCACTGGGTCTGAATCAATGGTAGGAGTCTCTGAACTGACTTCTATTAAGAAGGTCGAATAATAAAGACAACCCTTCCCAGCCATCTGTTGGGTCTTCAAAAATGAAACCACCCTACTGGGAACATAATCCGTCGAACCTCGCCACTCAATCCATAGCATTCCCGGCATAGCCAACATCGCCGTCCTAGCGCGACAGCTCAGAATAACACGACATAGAGACCATTAATATATACCTAATAGCACATCAAAATCTAGCATACTAAGTAACAAGGATCCACTCGGGTCTCCAAACCTCCAATAGTTACCACACAAGACAGATATATGCGGTCCACAACCACGACCTAACCTGTTTATAAGAAGTCCTAGTCTCCAAATCCATATAGCACATGAATCACCATATCCGATCCCAACTCCACTGTCCGAATATACAACACACCTCTAATACCCAATCATCCCATGAAAGGTACTCCTATAAATTTTCTGTGCCACCAAGCAAACTCAAATATTAGCAGTCGATCAAACAAGAGAGTACTGCAATACTAATGAAGTATCGTCAACTCAAACACATCACATTTTACAAAATATAAACTGTCGTCAAGCCATACCAGTGAGTAATAACATTTACCTAGTCATAAGAAACTGTCTAAGCTGCCTAAGAATTTGTGACCTTTTTTTCGAAACTGAACCGTGACCTTACATATGAGAAATCTCAATCCTACACAACATACCGCATATATTATACCATCCTAGGATAAATATGAGAACTTTATATCCATTCCGAGCCACAAGCAACTACGTACTCAACTAGCCAAGAACTTTCCATTGATCCTATCTAAAATAAAATCACTACACATCCTATGCTCCTCAAGCTCGTGGATGTATACATCTCTAACCGTGGTAGAAACCATTAAAAACTCTCCGACTTCCATTTGCACAAAACCAAACCGTCAGGACTGACTCCTTCTAACTCAACCAAGCTACGCAAGCCATCAAAACCTAAGAGCATTGCCATGAAACACTTGTAGAAACTCATTACCTCGTAAGCACCCAATAAACTAATCATAACCCTTACTATACCGATTCGACCTACTTCCAAGTTGTCCTATTTATCCAAGTCCCCCCTGATTTACTTTTAACTTGATACTTCTTCTTTCTATAACACTATAATTCATCAACCCAAACTTACCACACGAGACACAAGCCTAAGACCACACCGTCTAAGGCTCATAAGTCGCAGAATACTCTCTTAAGTATTCCCAAAAGCACCACATTCAAAATATTTACTCTGAAGAGATTTCCTGCGAATCCAAAGCCATTACCTTTACCTTCCTAACACTGATAGATAGAACTCCATAATTGATATAGAGATTCTACAAGTCTTGACACCTTCCAATGCAAACCTTAGTTTCTTGCCAAATATATAACCCAAAAATCTCCAATTATAACATGTAAAATCTTGAACCCACTAGAACCATCATCGAGAGTCATCCACTCTACTCAAACGTCAATTAGACTGATCAAATGAACCGAACAACCCGTGCCCCATTAGCATTCCGACACCGCAGAATGTAACCTCACCTTAATGCAACCAAGCAACTTTCTGTTCTATACACCGTACACCCTTTACTCATAACAACTCAAGTCACTCCGTGATTCTCATATACCCATAAAGCATAACATAACCTTTATTGAAATTTCCTTTACTCGAGCCATCCTCGGTCTCAGGCTCTATCAGCCATAACAGATTCACCAGTACGCCTCCAACTAGAACCATCATAGCATATAATCGTGCAATCAACTAGTCAATAGCAGAATCCCCTACTTGGCTCAAAGCCATAGATCAAAACACACAATAACTTATAATTCATATACTCTTTTACTACCATAATACCATAGTGAGATTGAACTAAATTCTTCATAAGCTCGTGCAACACAGACCATCTAGTACTTCAAATCTTCTGCAAATCTCGCATTCACCCCCGTAACAGTCAAGCCTACTCTCTTAAGCGATCAAAATTCAAATTGTAACACATATATTCATTGGTAAAAGAGGTCTTCCCACAAACAACATAAGGATCACACCTTTCAAATCCCAAGTCAAAACTTGGTTAAACCTTTTAAATTTTAAGCTCCTAAGTCCCAAATCATCTAATAAAGCTAACCAAATAATAAAAATTCCAATCCGAGGTCATATACTAATAAGTCAAAACTTGGTCAAACCTTTCAAATTTTAAGCTTCAAACTGAGAACCGCTCTTCCAAATTCATTCCGATTACCCTGAAAACCTAAACCGGCAATTTACATAAGTCATAATACATCACACGGGTCTAGTCATGCCCGAGAACTGGCGAGCAAAGTGCAAAAGATCAAAACAACCGGTCGGATCGTTACATATAATCCAAGCTGTTAAAGACCTTCCAAATGATAAAGCCCTTGGTATAGATGGATTTACAGCTGAATTTTTTAAAGCACACTGGGACACAGTAGGAGAAGATATTATTAAGGTCATCTTACAATTTTTTGACAATGGTAAACTGTTAAGGGAGGTAAACTGTACCACAATCACCTTGGTTCCTAAAGTTTCTTATCCATCTTATGCTAAAGATTTCAGACCTATAGCATGTTGTACTACTGTCTATAAGATTGTTGCAAAGGTGCTAACTATAAAAATAAAACCCATGGTTGATTACCTGGTGGGTCCATCTCAATCTGCATTCATTGAAGGTCAAAATTTTCTGGACAACGTGATTGTAGCTTATGAGTTAGTAAAGGGTTATTGGAAAAAAGGAGTATCTCCTAGATGCCTAGTAAAAGTAGATATCAGAAAAGTATATGATTCTTTGAATTGGGACTTCCTGAGGCAAGTGCTAATGGGATTTGGATTGCCTCAGAAGCTGGTGAATTTGATCATGAATTGTGTTTTTACAGTCAGCTATTCATTGCTTTTAAATGGTGGTCTAACTCCTATATTTCATGCTAAAAGAGGGTTGTGACAAAGGTACCCCATGTCCCTATATCTATTTGTCATAGCTATGGAGTACCTAAATAGATCCTTGAAGCAACTAAGGAACAACCCTGATTTTAACTATCACCCGAGATGTGCAAAAAAGGAAATAGTTCATATTTGCTTTGCGGATGATTTACTAATGTGTTGCAGGGTAGACAAGGTCTCTATTCTACTCATGATGCAAACATTTGAGCACTTTTCTAGTGTTTCTAGATGAAGGCCAATCTGGAGAAGAGTTCATTCTATGTTGCAGGAGTGACACAAGAGTTTAGAACGCAGATAATGCAAGATATGCATTTCACTATTGGGGAGATGCCATTCAAATACTTGGGTATTCCATTGTCTTCAAGGAAACTTTCTATTCATCAGTGTCTACCCTTGGTTGAAAAAATAATTGCTAGAATTCAATGTTGGACCACTAAGTTCCTATCATATAGTGGAAGAGTGCAGCTCATCAAGAGTGTACTGTTCGAGATGCATACATATTGGGCCTAAGTGTTCCTATTGCCTAAGAAGACCTTGACTATGGTGACAAATGTATGCAGGAATTTCTTGTGGACTGGGAGTAATGAATACTCAAGAAGAGCTTTAATATCCTGGAGTACAATATGTTTTCCTAAAATAGCAGGAGGATTAAATATATTGGACTTTTTTAAATGGAATAAAGTTGCAGTCTGCAAGCTACTGTGGACAGTGGGTAAAAAGAAGGACAAACTGTGGGTTCAATGGATCCATAATATATACATAAAGGGCAGAGAGCTAAAAAATATGCCAACCCCAAGCCAAGCCAGTTGGTTAGTGAGGAAGATATTTGATGCAAGGAAATGATTGACTCCATCTGGGAATGTGATGGACTGCCTTGAATCATTCGAAAATAGAGAGAAGTTCAATATCAAGAAGGCTTATCAATCCTTTACACCTGCATCTACAAAAGTTTCATGGAAGAGTCTGTCCTAGTGAAAGGAATTATTCCTACGCATCAGTTTATTCTATGGCTGACAGTTAAAAAAAATTATCAACAATGGACAGACTACAGAAATGTGGAATTAAAGTGAAGCAAGACTGTGTTTTATGTAACACAAATGCAGTAGATGTATTGGGAAAACTGAATTTATATTGAAGGTGACGTGGTGTGACACGTGGACTGGTCAAATGGTCAAAACAAGTTGATCAGTTAAGAGGCACGGGCGATATCAGACACGGGGAGAAGAAAGTTAAATAGGCACGAGAGGCTATTCAAATGATACGAGTCTCGTATCTATTTAACTTAATTAAAGCCATCAATTTAGAGGCAATCGAAGATATGAATCTGATAGCACAAAATACTCTAAATTCAGTATTAAATAACAAATACATTAGCAAATCAGTATTGAATGAGAATGATTGTGTAACGTCTCATTTTAATGTCATTTAATGCTCATAATTGCCTCTTTAAGGCTGAAGGCATTATACCTTTTCCTAAAAAGATCAACTATAAAAGGAGGAGGTCTCATCATTTGTAAGGACAAGAAGTATCATTGAGATTATTTGAGAATACAAACTTACTTATTGCTTTATTATCTTCAAATATTCTTATTTATATTCATCTCCTGATTATCAGTAACCCGATTTATCTCTTAATTTCAAGTTTTGACCGAAATTCTATTTTCTGGTTAAACAAATTGGTTCCATTACCGGGAATCTGATAATCTATTTCTTTTTAAATTTCATTCTACTGATTGTTATCATTATGGCAAGCAACAACAACAACAACAACAATGCTGATGAAAATCAAATCCATCAAAGTCAAGGGGATTTGCACAACCTTAACGTAGCTCCTTCCCCTCAAACTTTACCACATCAATCTCGTGAAGGTACTCCTGCACCAGAATCACATGCTGATGAGCAAGAGCAATCAGAACATTTTGAGGGACCAGAGGAAGCTCTGCAAAAAATAATTGATGCACGGATTAGCCAAGCTCTTCAAGCGCTAGTTAGCCGTTTACCTGCTGCGCCGCCCACACCTACGCCTAATAACAATACACTGGAGAATCCTCATTCTGGCCTAGTTAATTCAAATGAAGGAACCCCCAGTGAACCACGAGAAGTGGATCCAGGTAATACAAATAATTCTAATTTACAAAATTTGGTACTAACTTTGCAAAAATAGCTCAAAGAATAAAACGAGCGCATCGAGCAAATCCTTGGAGTCCCCCTAATAATGAGGATAAATACTCACAACAGCCTTGGAAACCAAGTGCTGCTCCCCTTCAAATCCCTAAAAAGTTCAAAATGCCTGACATTTCAAAATATGACGGCACAACCGACCCACGTGACCATGTGACGGCATTTACTGCAGGAGTCAAAGGAAATGATTAACCAAGCAGGAGATTGAGTCCGTGTTGGTCAAGAAATTTGGAGAAACACTCACCAAGGGTGCACTGACCTGGTATTCTCTTTTGCCTGAAAACTCTATAAACTCTTTTGCTGAGCTTGCAGATTCTTTTATTAAGGCGCACTCAGGAGCTCAAAAGGTTGAGAAAATAATGGAGGACATTTTTAAAATCAAACAAGGGGACACAGAGTTGCTCAGAGATTTTGTTGATAGGTTCCAACGGGAACGAATGACTTTACCTCGTGTACCAGATAATTGGGCTGCAATAGCTTTTGCAAGCAACTTAAATGATAAAAGTTCTAAAGCCAAGAGAAGAATTAAAGAAAGCCTTCGAGAGTTCCCTGCAACCACATGGAATGATGTTTATAACAGGTACAACATGAAGTTGCGAAGATACCGTGCCTCGATTTCAACATGACGAAAGGAGCGGTTCCAGGAGATCCAAAACTGAAAAAAGATCAGGTAAAATAGGTACGATCCTTATATGGGTCCTGTAGGAAAAGAGTCACGGACAAAACAGGAAAATCAATGATAAAATCAAAAATCAAGAAACGGGGAATCTGGTTCTTTATCAAGATTCAGGAGTGATCGAAACAGACAAGAGTCACGAGATGATGATGGGAATTTGAAGGCAAGATTTGGTGGATATAATTTTAATGTCACCAACTTCGAGCTCGTAGCTGTTTTAAGGAGCATGGGAGATAAGGTACGGTGGTCGAAGGAGATACGGTCAAATCCAAACAAGCGCAATCCAGATCATTGGTGCGAATTTCATAATGATCACGGGCATAAGAATTCAGAATGTAGATTCTTACAGAGTGAAGTGGACCATCTATTGAAACAAGGTTATCTTACTGAGTTATTTAGTGAGAAGGGTAAGCAAGCCTACATGAAAAACAGGCGAGAACCACCAAAGCCCCCATCACCCAAGAGAACTGTGAATGTTATAAGTGGGGGAGAAGATATTTATGGAGTAACATATACAGCTTCAAATAAACTTTCCAAAGTCATAATCACGCACGGGAAACGAGTGCGACAAACCTTAGAGGATAAAAGTATCACTTTCGATGATGCAGACACAGAAGGAGTGATCACTCCCTACAACGATGCACTGGTAATATCTTTACTTGTACATGATACTAATGTAAAGCGAGTTTTGATTGATCCAGGAAGTTCTAAAAATATCATCCTATTAAGGGTGTTACGAGAAATGGAAGCGGAGGATAAGATGATTCCAAAGGCGCATACTCTATCAGGATTCGATAATTCTAGTGTAGTAACTAAAGGGGAGGTAATTCTAACAACTTTTGCAGAGGGTGTTGTGAAAGATACCAAATTTCAGGTAGTAGATATGGAGATGACATACAATATAATCATGGGGAGACCCTAGATTCATGATATGGACGCTGTCCCGTCAACTCTACATCAAGCTATGAAATTCCCGTCACCATGGGGAATCTGCCAAATTCGTGGGGAACAACATACAGCTAGGAGTATTAATATTGTAGCAGATACGAGTACTGTAAATAAAGTTGAAGGAGACAGAGACCAGACCACAACTGAGCAAGAAAAGACAGATTTAGACTCGAGACCTAATATGATTCAAGAACCTGAAGAGAATGAAAATATCAAAACGACAATTGAGGAACTCGAGGCTGTGATATTGTTTGAACAATGGCCTGAATGAAAGGTTTATGTGGGATCCAACCTAAGCTTAGATACGCGAGGTATGTTAATTGAATTCTTAAAAGCTAACATGGATTATTTTGCTTGGTCCCATGCTGATATGACAGGAATACCACCGGATGTGATGACTCACAAACTAAATGAAGACCCATCTTGCACACCTGTAAAACAAAAGAAAAGAAAGCAAGGAGCTTTCAAAAACCAGGTGATTCAAGAAGAGGTTCAAAAGCTATTAAAAATTGGGTCAATCCGTGAGGTAAGGTATCCCGATTGGTTGGCTAACACGGTTGTCGTACCTAAGAAAAATGGTAAGTGGCGGGTTTGTGTAGATTATACTGATCTTAACAAAGTCTGCCCAAAAGATTACTTCCCTTTACCTCATATAGATCAGTTAATTGATGCAACTGCAGGCATGAACTTTTAAGTTTTTTAGATGCATATTCGGGGTACAACCAAATAAAAATGGACCCCAGTGATGAAGAAAAAACTTCTTTCATCACAGATAGGGGGACTTACTGTTATAAAGTAATGCCCTTTGGTCTCAAGAATGCTGGAGCAACTTATCAAAGGTTGGTCACCAAAATGTTCCAAGAACATTTGGAAAAAACTATGGATGTTTATATAGACGATATGCTCGTCAAAACCCAGCATTCTAATGATCATATT
The DNA here is from genome assembly GCA_026770625.1 of Nicotiana glauca. NCBI lineage: Eukaryota > Viridiplantae > Streptophyta > Magnoliopsida > Solanales > Solanaceae > Nicotiana > Nicotiana glauca. Next base: position 251 of record MU783877.1, on the reverse strand, counting down.
TCTCATTTATCTGTTATATTTGAAATTTTACGAAAATTTAATATGAAACTCAACCCAGAAAAATGTGCATTCGGAGTTGCCTCAGGTAAATTTTTGGGTTTTCTTGTTTCTAACCGTGGCATTGAAGTGAATCCCTCGCAGATCAAAGCAATAGAAGAAATTCCTAATATCCTTATGAATAAAAAAGAGGTTCAAAGATTAACAGGAAGGATTGCGGCTTTGGGGAGATTTATTTCCAAATCTTCGGAGAA
>MU783876.1:61293-90286 GCA_026770625.1 Nicotiana glauca | reverse complement strand
AAAATTCTTTATTTAATCAAAACAAGGATTTGGTTTTGCGAATACGGCCTTTCAGCACTTCTGAGGGGAAGATTTTAAGGTTGTGCCCGCAAACCATTTAAAAATGACTCAGGGTGGCTGTTCTTGCAAAAACAGCCTTCCGGTGCCCTTTTGGGGACATTCGACTTATTTTAACAAGAATGGCGTCACCCGACTTTATTTATGACAAAAATTAAAATTTTGGCATTTTTGGCTATTTTTACAAAAGGGAGGTTGGACCCGATGAGGGTTGCCTACGTATCTCACATCCGGTGAGAATCAAACCAGTGTAGTTCGGTCAAACTTGGCCAAAACTATTTTTGAACAACAACTTTCTTTCTATTTTTTCAAATATTCTTCTCTTTTTTCTCTTTTTTTTTTCGAAAATCCGGCAGCATTTCGGTACTATTTGGGCATTGGGTTTTTCAAAACAAATGGTCACCCTCACTTAGTCCTAACATTGCTATTTTTCTCAATTTTCTCTCATTTAGACAAGCCGTTCAACATGCAAAGCCGAGCAAATAAATGCACAAGTAGCACGTAAGATGCATCGGGATGGTCAATTCATTTCAGGTCACCTGTCCTAGACGGACCCAACCCCTGTGTTGAGTCCCCTAAGTCAAATGCACATGATGCAAACAAACGTTCCTACTAGGGATCTGACATGAGTTTTTTTGTTCTTCTAGGTTTAAACCCTAGGTTTATTGTTCTAGACCTGGCATACCCGAGCGGACGACTCGAGCCGAGGGGGAGGCAGCGTACCGGGGATACAGAAGCTCTGCCGGCTTAGCAACTTATCCAACCTTGTTCTAAATTGGGAACGACTCTAAACAGAAGAGAAGCTACACGAAGTGCACCCTTCTCCATGATGTAGAAGACTCAGAAAGAGGAAGGGATTCGCGACAGTTTATATATACAGTTCAAGCAAATATCAAAGCGGTAAAGCATTTAGCACATTTATCATGGAACATGTAGAAAAATCAGATAAAGCCAAATATAACAATTATATTAAGCTCGAATTCTTTAACCCTGAATCAAAATTCTAGGTTCGTATCCCCAGCAGAGTCGCCAGAGCTGTCACACCTCCTTTTTTACACACCTACCCCAAAGGATAAATGTATAAAGGGAGTTTTTCCAATTTAAGTGACATTATCCGAAATGGGATTATTTATTTATTTTTAAGAGTCGCCACTTGGGATAGGATTGACTTTTGGTATCCCAAGTCACCGGTTTAATTAAATCCCAAATCGAGGAAAATTGTTGACTTCCAAATTGGAGTCTGTGAACCAGAAATTCTGTGTAAGGAATTCTGTTGACCCGAGGGAAGGTGTTAGGCACTCTCAGATCCCATAGTTCTAGCATGGTCGCTTAAATTATTATAAATGGCTAAAATCTAATTTTTTATACATGCTCCAACCTATAGTGCAATTTTATAGTTATTTACCGCTTTTTATCAACTATTTTTTTGTTTACGAAAGTGAACGTCGTTTAAGAACGTGTTTTCGGATAACGTCACATGAAATGCACCCGGATCCTCGACACATTCTTCTTCAACGTTTTTGGATTTGGATTTGGGTCGCATGAAATGCACACCGGAATTTAGAAATATAAATTTATTAAAAATGCGCCTAAAATGACTAACGTCTTTTTAACTTTTGGGAAGGCCGTGAAATTTGCTAAACGGCCCGTCCCTCATTTCTAAATATTTTTAATAAGGAATTAATGAGGGCCTCATAATTTGTACATTTTATTCGGCGAGACTCGTCTCAATTTTTATTTAAAGTTCAATCCTAGAGTGACTACGCTTTTTTCTTTTTATTTGTCTCAAAAATAAAGAAAATCCTAATTAATTAATAATAGAATTCGAGTTTCAAGTTCAAGTCCGAGCCCAAATAAAAGGACGAACCTTTTATCTTGGACCCACTACCTAACTCAAAACCCAAAATTATTAATTAACCAATTGAAAGGAGTTCTGAACTGGGCCCAAATGGCTGACCCAATGAACCTAATCGGAAGGAACTGAGGCGAATTGAAGGTCGGGAGTTCGAATCCCTGAGAACCCAATTAACTGAGCCTTATTTGGGCCAAACTGGTGATCCAAACTGGACGCCCCATCCCCTACGTGTGTTTCAACTTCAGCAGATGGGCCTCTCATGTGAGGCCTACTTAACGACCGTCCAATTGGACAAAGCATCAAACCCAAACGAAGTGATTTCCACAGCCTAATCAACAATTAACAAACTAACACTTGCTATAATTTACTAAACTATCTTATCTAACGTAATTAACAGATCAAATTTCCTATTTTAGTTACTTAACGACACACTATCTATATTCAAACAACTACCAACTTCAAATAATCTACTGTAATCATGCAAATATTATAACATGTAGAATCCCGTGCATTGATTTTCAATTGATATACCTTCATGCTACTACTCTTCATATTATTTTCTAACTTCAAGAAGATAAGTATACAGAGATAGCAAACTAATCACTAACTAAACTACAAATCCCAATTTCCAGTTTGTCAATTTAAAATCATATACAGTCCACCATTGTCATGACTCCAAGTAGCAATTATACAATCCAAATTTAACTTTGAATAAACAACTAAATCATAGAAAAACTAAACTATCTAAATGTCACAGGACTATTCAATCGTTGATCAACAGCAGTAAGCTTCATTTTTCATTTTCATTTTAGTTGAAATTTACACACTGAGGTTCAGAACATGTACCTGAAGTTGGGAAATGAAGTGAGAAGAAGGAGAGGTTAGCACATCAATTGCAACAACCAAACAACAACAATCAGGATCACTTTTTAGACTAGAATTACTTCAAAAACCCAGGCACTTAATTACAGAATACCACACAGAACCAAATACTCCAAAGCTGACCCAAAACAAACTCGAAATCACCCTCGTAGTACTCCAAAAAACTTCAAAAATCAAGCCATAACAAGTGAGAGTCAATGGAACAGTAACCTGGTTGATGTTTTTTCACCTCTACTGCAGATCTTGACTTTTTTTAAAAATGGAGAGATCTGGAAGCTAAAACTAGCTGAAAAGGAATTAATCAAGGGGAATTTCTGGCTGAAAATGTGAACCTCCTTCCAAAGGCAAATGCCTCACTATTTATAGGCAAACCTAAGGGTGGTAAATCAGATTTTGGCTTTTATTTCTAGTCCCTTATTATTTTCAGTTTGGTCCCTGTATTTCTAACTTGTTACTCAAGTAAATACCTTTAATTTGCTGAAACCTAAAGTACCATTCTAGAAGGCCCTAGGATGCTCTTCTACCCACAAAATACCTATACTACCCTTACCCCTACTTTGAAATTACTATTCCTAAAGAAATTACCCTTTTCTATGCCTAAAATGCCCTTCCAATAGTCTGAAATTTGCGGACTAAGGTTAACTGATCCCAATCCCCTCACCTTAGCTAGCATTTCACTAAAGTTAATTAACAAATAATCTACTCAGCTATATCCAAACCAAATCCTAAAGACTCTAATACAGCATCCACTACACTGAAACACCAATTAAGCTAATTAAATCTTATAATTGATTTACCTAATTGATCACAGAATTAAAGTACCAGGAAGACCAAACAAAAACAATTTTCGAACAAACATTTGACTGAAAATAATCATTTAACTTATCCAAACTGAGTTAACCTAATCAATTATACTAATGGTTGACTAACTAAACTAAACAAAACAAAACAGGCTAAACAAACAAGAATGAAAATTAAAACTAAGAACTAATAGAAACATGTATCACTAAACATCTAGTCAACAAAATTATATCATGAACAAATTACTAATTAAACATTCAGAAATTAGAACCATGCTTAACATGACAAACTAAATCGAATAGTAAAACAAAATGACTTACTGATGAAAAAAAAATCCGGCCAGCCATTAATGCTTGAATCTTCTAAAGATTCCTGACGCGTAACATCCCTAATCGTGTGGTTTTAAAGAAAACACATGATTAGGGATTTTACGGTCCGAAATCACAAATATTTGAATTAGGGTTCTTTGGTCAGAAGATTTGAACGAATATTCGAACAAAACCAGGCAGATTCGAGACAAATGGGTCTGGGGATTGGGTAGAGGAGGCTCAGGCGGTGCAGTGGTGTAAATTTGGAGTCGTTTGGTATAACTTGTGTTTTGGCCAGATTTTTCAATTGGTTATTTGACGAGATGGGGGAAGATTCGAGGGAAACCACTGATGAATTTGAGAAGAGGTTGAGAAGGAGAACAAAGGGTGTTAATTTGGGGTGGTTTGGAGGTGGTGTCGTTCGCCGGCGGTAGGGTTTCGGCGACTAGGGTTTTGCATATTCGAAATGATTGGGTAGGATTTGAAGGGAGAAGGGTTTGGATTTGGAAAGGGGACGAGAAGAGGAGCATGGTGTGAAAATTTGGGGTCCATCGGAGCATCGCCGCTGGCGGAGGCGATTTCCGGCCGGCGGCGGACGGCGGCGGGTAGCGGAGACGCGGTGGGGTTAGGGCGGTCGTCGGTGGGAGATGATGAGGTGAGACAAGGTACGAGGAAGGGCATATGGTCTCTAGTGTTTGGGCACAGATTATTACATTTTTATGTAATATGGGTGATCACTTCCAGGCCGTTGGATTGATGGTGATGAACGGTTGAGATCAAACGTTGTCAAAATGACGTCGTTTTAATTCTATTGGGGCAGGCCGGGTTAGAGACTAGATTGGGCCTGGGCCTGGGCATGGGGTGATTTTTGGTCCCATTTTTGGAGTCCTGATGTGCATGGCCCAAAATCAAAAACCTTTTAATTCTTTTTATCTTTGTTTTCTCTTCTTTATTTTGTTTTTATTTTGTATTTTTATATTTTTTTTTTCTGATTTTACAAAGGTGCAAAAAATAACAATTAAACTAAACTAATTAATGCCTACAATTACTTAAAAACTATTTTGCGACAATTAAAACAATAAAAATTCTAGAGTAAACTATTTTTGTCATTTTCTTCCTATTTTGTTCTAAAACAAATTAATACTAAAAATATGAAATTAGATCCCTAAATGCAAATGCATATTTTTTTGTATTTTCTTATGAATTATCATGTACAAATAAAATGCAATAATTATAAAAATGACACAAAAAATTCACAAAAATTGTAAAAGAATAAAGAAAACAATTTTGTTTGAATTTCTGGGAATAGTTCATATATAGGGCAAAAATCACGTGCTCACAGAAAGGAAGACAACTTCCTTTGGCTTTGAAATGTCAAGCCAACTAAATGAATAGTAAGGAAGACTTTACAGCAAATCATATCCTTGATTTCACAATGTAATTTTTGACTTTTGCAATTAACATGACATCATTGATGACATCAATAAAACAATTCTAGACATTATAAATAGGTGCTTTTCTATCAGTTGAAAGACACACAAAACAGAGAGAAAAAGAGTGATTTACAGAGTAGAAGCAAAATACTCTACGAGAAAAAATATAGAGAGCTTGAGCGATATTTGTAGTGAGGTGGAAAAATCAAAAGAGAGTTATTTATTTTGAGTGTATAGTAGTATTGGAGGGTTTTACTAGGTACGAAAAATTGTAAAATCTTTGCTCTAGTGAAATTAGTTCCTCCTCTCCGGCCGTAGTTTTTCCCGTTACTCAAAAGGATTTTTAACGTAAAAATCTCGGTGTCCTTGTTTTTCTTATTATTATCGTTGGTTACTATATGTTAGTTATTCACATTTATTACAATCGTATACCAGAAATATTATTTCTGTAGGGGTTGTTTTCCCTATAATTGGTATCATAGCACAAGTTTTGCTCATTCACAAAAATATTATTTATGGTCGCTTTTAGTTTGTGACCAGAAAAATGTCAGGAGTAAAATATGAAGTAATAAGATTCAATGGTAACGATGGTTTTTCCATACGGAAAAGAAGGATGAACGACCTACTAATCCCACAAGGGTTAGATATTGCACTTGATGGAAAAGAAGCAAAGCCCGAAACTATGAAAGTCAAGGATTGGGCGGACATGGATAAGAAGGCGACTAGTGCAATTAGACTACACTTATCCAATGAAGTACTCAGTAATGTCGAGGATGAAAATAGTGCATGTGGTATTAGGAAAAGTGTGACGACCCGACCAATCATCTCATGAGTTATCGCTTCGTTTGCCCCATTTTTGCTTCTTTATGCTTTGTTATCCGTGTTTTTTGGTATCGGGTTGGTCGGATCGAGTCCGGAATAATTTTGGTAAGGTTTGAGACACTTAGTCTCTTTTAAGGAAGTTTAAGTTGGAAAAGTCAACCGTATATTGCCTTATGTGTTAGAGGGCTCGAATGTGAGTTCCGATAGTTCGTTTAGCTTCGGGAGGTGATTTATGACTTAGGAGTGTGATCGGAATGAGTTTTGGAGGTTTGGAGTAGTTTTAGGCTTGAATTGGCGAAGTTGATATTTTGGCGATTTCCGGTTGATAGGCGAGATTCTGATATAGGGGTCGGAATGGAATTCCGAGAGTTGCAGTAGTTCCTTTGCGTCATTTGAGATGTGTGTGCAAAATTTCAGATCATTCGGATGTGTTTTGGTTGAGTTTTTTATCAAAAGCGAAATGTGGAAGATTTTTAGAAACCTAGGCTTGAATCCGATGTGTTTTCGTTAATTTGATGTTGTTTGAAGTATTTTGATTATTGGAACAAGTTTAAATAAGGTATTAGGATATGTTGGTACCTTGGTTGAGATCCCGGGGGCCTCGGGTGAGTTTCGGGTAGTCAATCGAATCACTTTGGAGTTAAGAAAATTCTAGAGAATCTGTTTAGCTGTTGCAGGGATTTTACCCTTCGCGTTCGCGAGTGGAGCCTTGCGTTCACGACGAGTCATTTGAGGAAGCCAAGTATTAAGCCTTCACGTTCGCGAAGGGCTAAGGAATTGGTGAATCGTGTTCACGAGATGGCAGTTGCGTTAGCATAGGGTCTTTTGGTTAGCTGGTCTGAGGTCAAGGTTGCTCATCGCGTTCGCGATGGACAGAGCGCGTTCGCGAAGGTTCGCTTAGGTAAAGCATCACGTTTGCGGGGGCTTGGTCACGATCGCGTAAAAGGAAAATTTGTCAAAGTAAAATTTTGCTTCGCGAACGCGAGGGTTTGACCGCATCCGCGAAGAAGGAAATTAAGGCCTGGGCAGAATGTTTTTAACTTGTCTTGTCCGCAATTTTGGGGATCATTTCCTCCATAGCTGGTCATTTTGGGAGATTTTTGAAGGAGATTGAAAAGGGAATCAAGGATAAAGGTTTGAAGGTAAGATTCTTGGACTAAAAGCTCGATTATTATGTGAATTCCAGCTTAAAAACCATGAAATCTAAGCCTAAAATTGAAGAACTAGGGCTTGAAATTGGAGACCAAATATTTGGGATTTGAAGCATCATTTGTGGATGGATTTTGTAGTTCTTGGTATGAATGAAATCGTGGGGAGATAAGGAATCTATTAGTTTAAAAAATTCTGAATTTCGAGACGTGGGCCTAGGGATCGGGCTTTAGTAATTTTGGGATTTGTGCCCTTTATTGATTGTATTCGCTTGGGCTTCGTTCCCTTAGCATATTTTGACGTCCTCGTTCTGATTTTGGATAGATACGACGCATGTGGAGGCTGATTTGAGGGTCAAAGGCATCGCGAGCTATAGATTTAGCAGGTTCGAGGTGAGTAATGATTGTAAATGATATTTTGAGGGTTTGAAACCCCGGATTGCACATCGTAGTGCTATATTGAGGTGAGGCACACACTTGACAAGCGTGGGGTCGTGCGCTATTGGGAATTGTGACTTGGTCCGTCCCGATTGATGATTTTACTGCGTATATAATTGAAAATTATTTACTATCATCATTATTTGGGCTGAATGCCATATTTGGGCCTAGTGCCAACTATTTGAAGCTTCGGGGCTTTTTATCGATATTTTCTCACTGTTTTGACTTATTACTTGAACTCAGTCGTGTTATTTTCCACTATTTTCTTACTCAACCATGTTTACTCATTTTTAAGACTTAAATAATATTTTAAATGATATTTCGGCTGAGAAATACTGTTTTACTATTGCCCGAGGGGCTTGTGATGATTTCGACTGAGTAAGGCTGAGGGCCTATATTGTGAAGAGACACTAATACTCATTTGAATCCAAGGGCTTGAGATATGTACGCCACAAGGTGTCTTGATTGATATGAGGTCGAGGGCCTAGTTTTGATGCCACGAGACAGCTTGTTATTGTGCTTGGGCCATAAGGGGCCCTTCTAGGAGTCTGCACACCCCCAGTGAGCGCGGGTACCCATTGTGATGTGAGATTGAGCTTGAGGGGCTATTATTATTCTGAGATGTTCCCCGAGGGGCATATGTGGTGATACTGTGCTCGAGGGGAAAACTTCTAATTGTTTACTTTACCTTAATTACTTGTCAATTTTTTGCTTACTTGTTGAAAGAGGATTTTACTTGATTTCTCACTGGTTTACTATTTTCAAATGATTTTACTGCTTCATTATAGAATGCCTTGTGCCTTACGCATTTTCTTAATTTCAATTATCATTTATATTTGTGACTCACTGAGTTGGAGTACTCTACTCCCTGCACCTTGTGTGTAGATTCAGGCATAACTAGTTTTGCTCCTGAGTGCTGATTCTTCCAGTTTTCAAACTGGCATTCGGAGATTATGAGGTAGTTGTTGACATCCGCAGCCCCGTGTATCTATTCCTCTATTGCTTCTGTTCCTTTTTCAAACATTTGTACTAGTTTATGGTTCTTAGCGAGATCGCATTCTGATTTATAGATGCTCATGACTAGTGACACCTTGGTTAGGGCTGTGTATGGGTGTTCTTCCACGTATTTATGTTATTATCGATTATTGTGGATTTATTCTTATCATGTTTAGACTATTTTTAAATGATTATCTATTAATAATTGGAAAATAGGACGTATCGGCTGGCCTTGTCTTCACGAAAGGCGCCATCACGACCGAGTTTGGGGTTAGGATCGTGACAAGTTGGTATCAGAGCGAGGTTACATAGGTCTCATAAGTCATGAGCAGGTTTATTAGAGTCTCTGGATCGGTACAGACACGTTTATATTTATCCTCGAGAGGCTACAGAACCTTTAGGTAAAACTTCATATTCTTGAAATTCTTGTCATGCGAACTTGTTGATCCGAGTACTAAACTTCTGTTATTCTATTCTCTCACAGATGGTGAGGACATGTGCTACCGGACAGGGTGGACGACCACCTGTGCCACCAGCTTCAGCCACCAGAGGACGAAGACGCGGTCGTGGTAGAGGCAGAGCAGCGAGAGCAACACTTATAGATCCACCAACTACCCCAGTTCAGGACCAGGTCCGAGCTGTGGATGCTCCCCTAGCACCAGCTCGTGCACCAGCTTTGCCCATTGTGATTCCGGGTCTTCAGAAGGCCTTGGCTTAGATCTTATCAGTTTGCACTGGCCTAACTCAGGTGATTTCAGCCACTATAACAGTAGCTACTTCTTAGGCCGGGGGAGGTAGTCAAACTCCTGCCACTCGTACACCTAAGCAGGTTGTGTAGGGACTTCAGACGCCGGGGTACACCCCACCCAACTAGTTGCAGTTGCTCAAGACTATGTAGTTCCTGCCATGCCAGAGGACGAGCAACGTAGATTGGAGAGATTTGGTAGGCTTCATCCTCTGACCTTCAGTGGTGTAGAGGGAGAGGATGCCTAGGGATTTTTGACAAGTGTCAGAGGATGCTTCGTACCGCGGGTATTCTGGAGACCAATGGGTCGCTTTCACTACCTATCAGTTTTCAGGACCTGCTTTCACTTTGTGGGGGGATTTTGAGAGGTGTAGGATTGTTGGTGCAACACCCCTTACCTAGCAGCAGTTCTTCGTTCTCTTTCTAGAGAAGTATATGCCGTAGTCACACAGAGAGGAGCTACGTAGGTAGTTTGAGTGGTTGCGTCAGGGGGAGTTTACTGTGTTGCAGTATGAGTTGAGGTTTTCTAAGTTAGCTCATCATGCCATCTGGTTGGTTCCGACATATCGAGAGAGGATTAAGAGGTTTGTTGATGGTCTTACTTATCAGCTCTATATTCTTATGACCAAGGAGAGGGTGACTGGTGCTACATTCGAGGAGGTTATGGAAATTTCCTGAGAGATTGAGTCTTTTCATTTCCAGGAGCGAGAGGAGAGGGAGGCCAAGAGGCCTCAAGGATCTGGTAGTTACAGTGGTGCTCCTTCGAGGGGTCAGTTTCAACACGGTAGAGGCCATCCATTTAGGCCTGCTCAGCCAGCTTACCCAGGTTATCGTGGGGCATCTTTGGGTCATGGTTATCACGGATCTGAGCAAGGCCAGTCATCACTTAATGCCCTTCCAGCTCAGAGTTCATCCCACGCTCTATTAACTCAGGGCTCTTCTATGCCAAGTGCATCTGCTAATCACTCTGGTGCGAGGGGTTCCCTTCAATCCCCTTCTCCAATACCTGGGAGTTGTTATGAGTGTGGCGAGGTGAGTCACATATGGAGGCAGAGTCCTCGTCGTGTTGCTAGTTCATCCCAGCATAGGGGCCAGTCATCGGCTTTAGCACAAGTTGCTTTGCCACCACCCAGCCAGCCATTTAGTGGTGGAGTTTAGTCAGCCAGGGGTCTCCCCAGAGGGGGAGGCCGATCGGGGGGCGGTCAGGCCTGTTTCTATGCTCTCCCAGGCAGACCCGATGCCATTACTTTAGATGCTGTTATTACATGCATTGTTTCAGTCTGCCAAAGAGATGCCTCTGTATTATTTGATCCCTGATCCACCTTTTCTTATTTGTCATCATACTTTGCTCGTTATTTGGGTACGCCTCGTGAGTTTCTTGGTTTACCTGTTCATGTATCTACCCTGATGGGCGATACTGTTGTTGTAGACTGTGTATACCGGTCGTGTGTGGTGACTATTGGGGGTTTGGAGACCTGAGTTGATCTTTTATTATTGAGTATGGTGGATTTTCATGTCATTCTGGGCATGGATTGGCTATCTCCGTGTCGCGCTATTCTGGACAGTCATGCTAAGACAGTCACATTGGCTATACCGGGTGTGCCATGAATCGAGTGGTGAGGTGTGACTGATTATGTTCCTAGTAGAGTGATCTCTTTCTTGAAGGCCCAACGTATGGTTAGGAAGTTTTGTCTTTCGTTTCTTGCCTTTGTGAGGGATGTCATAGCTGAGACTCCCAGTATTGATTCTGTTCCAGTTGTGAGGGATTTCCGTGATGTATTTCCTGCAGACCTGCCGGGCATGCCACCAGAGAGGGATATTGATTTTGGTATTGACCTGGTGCCGGGAACTCAGCCCATTTCTATTATGCCGTATTGTATGGTACCAGTGGAGTTGAAGGAGTTAAAGGAGCAGCTCTAGGAACTCCTAGATAAGGGGTTCATTCGGACTAGTGTGTCACCTTGGGGTGCGCCGGTTCTGTTTGTGAAGAAGAAGGATGGCACAATTAAGAACAAGTATCCTTTACCTTGCATTGATGATTTATTTGACCAGCTTAAGAGAGCGAGGGTATTCTCCAAGATTGATCTCCGTTCGGGTTATTAGCAGTTGAAGATCAGGGATTCAGATATTATAAAAACGACCTTCAGGACCAGATATGGTCATTATAAGTTTCTAGTTATGTCTTTTGGGCTGACCAATGCCCCAACATTTTTCATGCATTTGATGAATAGCGTGTTCCGGCCTTATCTTGACTTGTTCGTCATAGTCTTCATTGATGATATTCTGGTATATTCACGTAGTTAGGAGGAGCACGCGGAGCATTTTACTGTTGTGTTACAGAGATTGAGGGAGTAGAAACTTTATGCAAAGTTCTCCAAGTGTGAGTTTTAGCTCAGTTCAGTGGCTTTCTTGGGACACGTGGTGTCCAGTGAGGTTATCCAGGTTGATCCAAAGAAGATAGAGGCGGTTCAGAGTTGGCCCAGACCGTCCTCAACTACAAAGATTCGCAACTTCCTTGGTTTCGCAGGCTACTATCACCAGTTTGTTCAGGGATTCTCATCTATCGCATCGCCTTTGACCAAATTGACTCAGAAGGGTGCTTCATTTGTATGGTCGGACGAGTGTGAGGAGAGCTTTCAGAAGCTCAAGATAGCTTTGACTACATCTCTAGTGTTGGTTTTGCCATCAGCTTCAGGTTCATATACCATGTATTGTGATGCTTCGAGAGTAGGGATTGGTTGTATGTTGATGCAGGAAGGTAGAGTTATTGCTTATTCTTCTTGTCAGATGAAGCCCCATGAGAAGAACTGCCCCGTTCATGATTTGGAGTTGGCTGCCACAGTTCACGCATTGAAGATTTGGGGGCATTACTTGTATGGCGTATCTTGTGAGGTGTTTACTAATCATCGCAGTCTTCAACATTTTTTCAAGCAAAAGGATATTAATTTGAGGCAACGGAGATGGTTGGAGTTGCTTAAGGATTAAGATATCACTATATTGTATCATTCGGGAAAGGCCAATATGGTGGCCGATGCTTTGAGCCGAAAGGCAGTGAGTATGGGGAGTTTGGCGTATATTCCAGTTGGGGAGAGACCTCTCTCAGTTGATGTTCAGGACTTGGCCAATCGATTTGTGAGGTTGGATATTTCGGAGCCCAATCGGGTGTTGGCTTGTGTAGTTTCTCAGTCATCTTTATATGATCGCATCAGAGAGTGCCAGTATGATGATCCGCATTTGCTTGTCCTTAGGGAAAAAGTTCAGCATGATGATTCCAGGGATGTGACCATTGGTGATGATGGAGTGTTGAGGATGCAGGGCCGGATTTGTATGCCCAATGCAGATAGGCTTTGGGAGTTGATTCTGGAGGAGGCCCATAGCTCGCGGTATTCCATTCATTTGGGTGCCGCGAAGATGTATCAAGATTTGAGGCAGTACTATTGGTGGATAAGAATGAAGAAAGATATTATGGGATTTGTAGCTCAGTGTCTCAATTGTCAGCAGGTGAAATATGAGCATCAGAAACCGGGTGGCTTGCTCTAGTGGATGGATATTCCAGAGTGGAAATGGGCGAGGATCACTATGGACTTTGTTGTTAGACTTCTACAGACTTCGAGTAAATTCGATATTATTTGGGTGATTGTGGATCAGCTGATCAAGTCCGTGCACTTTATTCCTGTGTGTACTACTTAGTCTTCAGAGCGGTTGATAGAGATCTATATTCAGGAGATTGTTCGTTTGCATGGTGTCCCGGTTTCCATCATTTTAGATAGGGGAACTCAGTTTACCTTGTAGTTTTGGAGGTCTGTGCAGCAAGAGTTGGGTACTCAGGTTGAGTTGAGCACAATTTTTCATCCTCAGATGGACGCGCAGTCCGAGTGTACCATTTAGATGTTGGAGGACATGTTGTGTGCTTGTCATTAACTTACGAGGGTCATGGGATCAATTTCTACCGCTCATAGAGTTTGTTTATAACAACAGCTACCAGTCGAGTATTCGGATGGCTCCATATGAGGCTTTGTATGGGAGGTGGTATAGATCTCCAGTTGGTTAGTTCGAGCTCGGTAAGGCTAGACTATTGGGAACTGATTTGGTGCAGGATGCTTTGGAAAAGGTGAAGGTGATTCAGGAGAGGCTTCGTACAACGCAATCAAGGCAAAAGAGTTATACTGATAGGAAGGTTCGAGATGTGTCCTACATGGTTGGCGAGAAGGTCCTGTTGAAGGTTTCACCCATGAAGGGTGTCATGAGATTTGGGAAGAAAGGAAAGTTGAGTCCGTAGTTCATTGGACCTTTTGAGGTACTTCGGAGGATTGGGGAGGCAACTTATGAGCTTGCTTTGCCACCCAGCTTGTCAAGTGTGCATCCGGTATTTCATGTTTCTATGCTCTAGTAGTATATTGGGGATCCGTCTCATGTTCTGTATTTGAAGACGCTTCAGTTGGATGATGATTTGACCTATGATATGGAGCCAGTAGATATTTTGGGTCATCAGGTTTGGAAGTTGAGATCAAAGGATATAGCTTCAGTGAAGGTGCAGTGGAGAGGTTGGCCCGTAGATGAGGCTACTTGGGAGATCGAGTGAGAGATGCGGAGCAGATATCCTTACCTATTCGAGGCTTCAGGTATGTTTCTTGACTCGTTCGAGGACGAACATTTGTTTAATTTGGGGAGGATATGATGACCCGGTCAGTCGTCTCATGAGTACCGCTCCGTTTCCCACATTTCTACTTTTTATGCTTCGTTATTCGTGTTTTGTGGTATCAGGTTGGTCAGATCGAGTCCGGAATGATTTTGGTAAGGTTTGAGACACTTAGTCTCTTTTAAGGAAGTTTAAGTTAGAAAAGTCAACTGGATGTTGACTTATGTGTTAGAGGGCTCGGATGTCAGTTCCGATGGTTCGGTTAGCTTTGGGAGTGATTTATGACATAGAAGTGTGATCGGAATGAGTTTTGGAGGTTTGGAGTAGTTTTAGGCTTGAATTGGCGAAGTTGATATTTTGGAGATTTCCGGTTGATAGGCAAGATTTTGATATAGGGGTCTAAATAGAATTCCGAGAGTTACAATAGTTCCGTTGCGTCATTTGTGATGTGTTTGAAAAATTTCAGGTCATTCGGATGTGGTTTGGTTGATTTTTGATCAAAAGCAGAATTTGGAAATTTTTTAGAAACCTAGACTTGAATCGGATGTGTTTTGGTTAATTTGATGTTGTTTGAAGTGTTTTGATGATTGTATCAAGTTTGAATAAGGTATTAGGATATGTTGGTGCCTTCGGTTGAGGTCTCGGGGGCCTCGGATGAGTTTCGGGTGGTCAATCGAATCATTTTGGAGTTAAGAAAATTGCAGAAAATCTGTTAAGCTATTGCAGCGATTTTACCCTTCGCGTTCGCGAAGGGCTAAAGAATTGGTGAATCGCATTCGTGAGATGGCAGTCGCGTTCGCAAAGGGTCTTTTGGTCTGCTGGTCTAAGGTCAAGGTTGCTCATCGCATTCACGATGGACGGAGCGCATTCACGAAGGTTCGCCTAGGTAAAGTATCACGTTAGTGGGGGCTTGGTCGCGATCACGTAGAAGGAAAATTGGTCACAGTAAAATTGTGCTTCGCGAATGCGAGGGTTTGACCGCGTTCGCGAAGAAGGAAATTAAAGTTTGGGCAGAATCTTCTTAGCTCGTCTTGTCCGCAATTTTGGGGATCATTTCCTCCATAGCTGGTCATTTTGGGTGATTTTTGAAGGACATTGAAGAGGGAGTCAAGGGGAAACGTTGCAGGTAAGATTCTTGGACTAAAGACTCGATTATTATGTGAATTCCACCTAGAAAATTATTAAATCTAAGCCTAAAATTGAAGAACTAGGGCTTGAAAATGGAGACCAAACATTTGGGATTTGAAGCATCATTTGTGGATGGATTTTGTAGTTCTTGGTATGGATGAACTTGTGGGGAGATAAGGAATCTATTACTGTAAAAATTTCTAAATTTCAAGACGTGGCCCTGGGGGTCGGGTTTTGGTAATTTCGGGATTTGTGCCCTTTATTGATTGTTTTCGCTTGGGCTTCGTCCCCTTAGCATATTTTGACATCCTCGTTCGAGGTGAGTAATGATTGTAAATGATGTTCTGAGGGTTTGATACCCCCGATTGCACATCATAGAGCTATATTGAGGTGAGGCACACACTTGATAACGAGCGTGGGGTTGTGCGCTATTAGGGATTGTGACTTGGTCCATCCCGGTTGATGATTTTACCGCGTATTTGGTTGAAAACTATTTGCTATCATCATTATTTGGGCTATAGGCCATATTTGGGCCTAGTGCCAACTATTTGAACCCTTCGGGGCTTTTTATCAATATTTCCTAACTGTTTTGACTTATTACTTGAACTCAGTCATGTTATTTTCCACTGTTTTCATACTTAGTCCTGTTCACTCAGTTTTAAGACTTAAATTCTATTTTAAATGATGTTTGGGCTGAGAAATATTGTTTTATTATTGCTCGAGGGGCTTGTGATAATTTTGACTGAGTAAGGCCGAGGGCCTATATTTTGAGGAGACACTGATACTAATTTGAGGCTGAGGGCCTGAGATATGTACTCCACGAGGTGTATTTATTGATATGAGGACGAGGGCCTAGTTTTGATGCCACCAGATGGCTTGTTATTACGCTTGGGTCGTAAAGGGCCCCTCCAGGAGTCTGCACACCCCCAATGAGGACGGGTACCCATTGTGATGTAAGATTGAGCTCGAGGAGCTGTTATTGTTCTGAGATGTTGCCCAAAGGGCGGATGTGGTGATACTGTGCCCGAGGGGCAAACTTCTAATTGTTTACTTTACGTTAATTACCAGTTAACTACTTGCTTACTTGTTGAAAGAGGATTTTACTTGATTTCAGTTGTCATTTATATTTGTTACTCACTGAGTTGGAGTACTCACTTTACTCCCTGCACCTTGTGTGTAGATTCAGGCGTAGCTGGTTCCGCTCCCGAGTGCTGATTCTTCCAGTTTTCAAGCGGGCATTTGGATATTACGAGGTAGTTGTTGACGTCATCAGCCCCGTGTCTCTATTCCTCTATTTCTTTTGTTCCTTTTTCAAATATTTGTACTAGTTTATGGTTCTTATCAGGATTGTATTCTGACTTATAGATGCTCATGACTAGTGACACCCCGGTTAAGGCTGTGTATGGGTGTTCTTTCGCGTATTTATGTTATTATCGGTTATTTTAGATTTATTCTTATCATGTTTAGACTGTTTTTAAATGCTTATCTGTTAATAATTGGAAACCGGGAAGTGTCGGCTGGCCTTATCTTCACGAGAGGCGCCATAACGACCGGGTTCGGGGTTATGGTCGTGACAAAAAGACTAGAAAGTCTATACATATTCCTTAACAAACAAGTTGGTTTTGAGAAAGGAGCTTTATGCGATCCATATGGGTAAAGGAAATTTTTTTTGGCCCCATTTAAATATGTTCAAATTGATTAAGCACTAGCTGCCAAAACTCGGAGGAATAATCACAAAAGTTGATAAGGCTATCATGCTTCTAAACCCGTTGTCATCTTTCTATGATAATTTGGAAACAATCATCCTGCATGGTCGAGATACCATCTATTTAAAGGAGGTCACATCAGCCATCCTACTCAAATAAGATGAGGAAGAAGCCCGAAAATCAGGGGCAGGATATTATCATAGAAAACAGAGGAAGAAGTTTTATAGAGCATCGAGTAGCCGTGATAAATCCAAAGCTCAAGGAAAGTCCAGGAAACGATCAAAGGGTAGGAATTGCTACAATTAAGATCAGCCCAGCCACTTCAGAAGAGAGTGCCAAAAGAAAGGTCGAGGTGAGAACAGTGGCCAAAAGAATGATAAAAACACAATTGCTACAATGCTCAATGATGATTCATTGGTTCTTTTTGTTCACAAGAAGGAGGAATGCATGCACTTAGAAATCCAAGAGTCAGAATGGGCGGTTGACATAACAACATCCTATCATGCCACACTGGTAAGAAAATTCTTGTGTAGGTATAAAGCAGGAGACTTTGGGATGATCAAGATGGGAAATACCAGTCACTCAAAGATTATGGGGATTGGAAATATTTGGATCAAGACAAATGTCAGATGCACATTAGTTTAAAAGATGTGTGGGTATGAGAATCACTTTGCCAATAGGAAGTAGATACTCACTAAGGGATCATTGGTGATTGCTAAAGGAGTTTCTTCCTATACATTGTACAGGACAATCGCTGAGATATGCAAAGGTGGATTACATATGGTTGTAGATGATACGCCTGCAGATTTATGGCACCAACGTTTAGGCCATATGAGTTAGAAGGTACTGAAAATCCTATCCATGAAGTCACTCATCTCATTTGCAAAAGGTAACTGTGAATTCTTGTGATTATTGATTATTTGGAAAACAACACATGGTATTGTTTCAAGAAACTTTTGGAAGAAAATCGAATATACTTGATTTAGTATATTCTAGTGTTTGTGGTCCAATAGATGTAGAATCAATGGAAAGGTAACAAATATTTTCTCACATATATTGATGATGCTTCACGGAAATAGTAGGTTTATTTATTAAGAAAAACTAGGTATTTCAAGTTTTTAGCAATTCCATTCTCTGGTGGAAAGGGAGACATGTCAATAGTTAAAGCGTCTCAGGAAAGACAATGGAAGAGAGTATACTTCAAAGGAGTTTGAAGACTACTGCTCAATCAATGGAATCAAACATACAAAGACAGTTCCTTGAACCCCATAACATAATTGTGTAGTTGAAAGGATGAACCACACCATTGTGGATAAAGTGAGAAGTATGCTCAAAATGGAAAAAATACCTAAGTCATTTTGGGGTAAAGCAGCTTAAACAACATGTTACTTGATTAACAAAAGTCAATCAGTTCTATTGGAGTTTGATATTCCACAGAAAGTTTGTAACCGCAAAGAGGTGTCCTACCCCCATCTAAAAGTTGGATGTAAAGCTTTTGCACATATGCCAAAGAAGCAGAGAAAGAAACTGGATGACAAAGTTATTCCTAGCATCTTCTTTGGTTATGGAGATGAAGAGTTCGTCTACAGATTGTGGGAACCAGAAAGGAAGAAGATCATCAGAAGCAGAGATGTGATCTTTAGAGAAGATGTGGTCGGGATCGATGGTGATCAATAAACAAAGACCAAAAATGATAATGGTACAGTCACCAACCTTGTTACTGCTTCTACTGTACATGTACGTAATCCTTTCACATGTGAAAAATGGATCATGAAAGGTGTAGATGAAGAGCTTGTTGAGGAAGCAAAGCACCCTAGTCCATAAGAGAAAGAAGAAGAGAAACAACAACAACAACAACAACTAGGACAACAACCTTTGAGAAGATCTGAAAGTGAGAAGGAAGAGTCCACGAGGTATCATTCTTTGGAGTATATCCTCGTCAGTGATGAAGCGGAGCCAGAGAATTTCAAGGAGATGCTATCTCATTTGGAACAAATCTAGTGGATGGAAGCCATGCAAGAAGAGATGAATTCTCTATAGAAGAATGACATATATGAACTGGTTGAACTTTCAAAAGGCAAAAGACCGCTCAAGTGTAAGTGGGTCTTTAATATCGAAGATGGAAACGGAAAGCTGGTCAGAAATAAAGTTCGATTGGTGTTAAAAGGTTTAAATAGAAGAAAGGTATTGATTTTGATGAAATTTTTTCACCTATTATCATAATGACTTATATTCAAACAATATTGAGCTTGGTAGCTAGCCTAGATCTTGAAGTGGAGTAGTTGGATATGAAAACTTCATTTTTGCATGGAGATTTGGAAGAAGAAAACTATATGGAGCAGCCTGAAGGTTTTGAAATAAAGGCAAAGAAAAACATGGTGTGCAAACTCAAAAAAGAGTCTTTATGGGATGAAACAATTGCCAAGGCAGTTGTAAAAGAAGTTTGACTCATTCATGAGAAGTCAAACATATACAAAGACTTTTTCAGATCAGTGTGTATAATATAAGAAATTCTCTAACAATAACTTTATCATCTTGTTGTTATATGTGGGTGACATGCTCATTAGAGGACAAGACAAGAAGTTGATTGCCAAGTTGAAGTAAGATTTGTCCAAGTTTTTGACATGAAAGACTTGGGTCCAGCATGAAAAATTCTAGGAATGGAGATTGTCAGAGATAGGATAAATAGAAAGTTGTTGCTGTCACAACAAAAGTATATTGAAAGTGTACTTAAACGCTTCAATATTCTAAGTGCTAAACCAGTCAGCACGCCTGTTGCTGGTCATATGAAGTTGAACAAGACAATGTGTCCTACAAAAACGGAAGATAAAGAAATTATTGCTAAAGTTTCATATTCATCCGTCGCCGGGAGCTTAATGCATGCAATGGTATGTACTAGACCTAATATTGCTCATGATGTCTGTACGCGGGGAAATTAGGACACCGATTTTCCCTCGACATAATGCTTCGAAGAGTAAATCCCGAAGGCACAGGATCTCCGTTCGGTCGCTTCCCTCGATATCTACCAACACCTTGCCCAGATCGGACATCGGCCAAGGCCCCGATGGGCAAAAATACCCCCAGAGAGATATACCCGGGGTCCATGAGACTTGTCCAAGTGGCTCAACGCCAGTACTCCTACGACATAAGAAAAATGGACTGTCACATATTTTTTTTGTACTATATATTCCGTACTAAATTTGGACGTCCCTTTTCTATAAAAGAAGAGTCACCAACGCCTTGTAGAATATCTTCAACTGTCTTGCAAAAGAGCAATAATATTCTCTCTCCCTCTTTCCCTAATTCACTTATCTCTTTCTAGTTCTAAGTCATTTCGATTGTTAACTATTCTCTTAGTTTGTCGAATAAACATATTCCGAGATCGCCCTAGCACTTTATTGTTTCCTCATTTGTTCTTCATTATCTTTGCTCAATACTAATAGTATAGAGCCTGACTTAACTATATTTTTACCTATTATCCCCTTCCTTGGCAATATAGAGCCTTTCTTAGCAATATTACCTGTTGTTCCCTTCCTGAATACCCTCGATAAGCCTGAGATAAGCTCGAGGCTCGGCTGCGAGGTGTCTACTAGCCGGCTTTGCGCTCGGGAAACATCCCCTTAATGGTTCAATTATTGCTTTGGTTAACTCGATCTTTATCATTTTACTTCACGTTTTAGCAGTAACCACCCTTACAAACTAGCTCGGGACTAGATCACATATTTTTAGAATCCCATTTACAAATTTAATTGTTGTTACCATTTTCACGGTAAACAGTTTAGCGCCCACCGTGGGGCTAAAAATAATAGTGATTATTTTCTTGCTAGTTTCGTCACTTGAACGTACGATATCTTTTACACTTTTTTCTTGCTTGAGATCTTTTGATTGCAGGTCAAAATGTCCGGCTCGATAATCAGAAATGAGAATAACAACCTCGAAGAACATGGGGAAAATGGCGTGGCTGTCCCGGCCGTTGGAGCACCTCCGCAGAATTTTAATGATGTTCCCGGACCAATCCCGGTGGACGCAGATTTGCAGGACGCTCAGCAAGTAGACAAAACTTCTCCCACTGACGAGAGCATACGACACAGCGACCAACAGGAAGCACAAAAGACCCCGGCCCGGGAAGAACATGAAGTTACTTTTCATGTTATCTTTGAAATGTTGTAGGAACAGCAACTAGCCATCGCTCAGCTGTAATGCCAACCAAGAACCCCCACTACAGTGGCACCGGATACACCCCCTCTCCCCCCCTCCCCCGAACGAGTACTCAAAAGATCAAGCAACAACGGGTCAGTGGCTGATCCCGCCATCATGAAAATGCTCGAGGACCTCATCAAAAGGATCGAATCGGGAGAGAAAATGATCGTAGCCAACGATAAAAGGGTCGAGACCTATAACTCTAGGGTCGATCAGATCCCAGGCGCCCCTCCAATCCTTCAGGGTTTAGACTTGAAGAAATTCATTCAAAGGCCATTCCCCAAATAAGCGGCCCTGAAACCTATCCCGAAGAAGTTCAGAATGTCGGAACTTCCTAAGTACAATGGCACCTCTAACCCCAACGAACACGTCACTGTGCACACCTGCATAGTAAAAGGTAATGACATAAAGAGCGACGAGATTGAATTCGTACTGCTAAAAAAATTTGGAGAAACACTTTCAAAAGGGACCATGACAATAAAGAGGGACCATTCGTACTGCTTGATGTGGTACCATAACCTGGCTCCCAACTCCATAGATTTGTTCGCCATGTTAGCGGACTCTTTCGTAAAAGCACACACCAGAGCCATTAAAGTAGCAACAAGGAAGTATGACATTTTCAAAATGAAGTAGAGAGAGAACGAGATGTTGTGGAAATTCGTGTCCCGATTCCAGATGGAGCTACTACCAGTCTCCGACAATTGGGCGGCGCAGGCCTTTATACAATGTATGAATGAACAGAGCTCCATGGCTTTGAAACATCTGAAATAGAATCTGATCGAGTACCTGGCCGTGACCTGATCAGACGTCAACAACCGGTTCCCATCGAAGATCAGGGCAGAAGATGACCAGTTGGGGGCCCCTTCAGGCTCAGTATACCCAAATAGACTCCTGGCGAAAGAGGCAAATACAAGCAAAGAAAGGTATCAACCGTACCTCAAAGATAGGAGGAACGCCCTGAGGCGCAACCTGCCCCGCAACAAGTGGAGGATGGATCGAGGACAGGATCCTCGGGGGATCATCAACAGGACCAGATTTGACCGAAACATGGCACCAGCCAACGCATCCCACTTGTCGGAATACAACTTCAGCGTCAACGTATCAGACAACGTGTTTGCTATTAGAGAAATCCGAGATGCAAAATGGCCCAGACCAGTGCAGTCGGACCCTTCGCGAAGAAATTACAACTTAGCGTGTGAGTTCTGCAACACACAGCCACTAGACCGAGGATTGCCATTAACTACGAGAAGAAGTAGCCCGGCTACTCAACAAAGGGCACCTCCGGGAATTCCTCAACGATCGGCCCAAAAATTAGTTTCAAGATAGGGAGGCAGTCATAAAGAACGAAGTAAACAAACTACAACATGTCATTCACATGATCATGGGGGGAGCCTATACCCCGCACAAACCCATGATGAGGAAAACAAAAATATCCATCACCAGGGAGAAATGGACTCGGGGATATATCCCCGAGGACGCCCTTACCTTCGATGAAGAAGACATAGAGGCCCTATCTCAACCCCACAACGATGCCCTGGTAATTTCCTTTCTTGTAAATTCTTTTCAGATAAAATGTGTACTCGTGGATCTAGGTAGCTCGACCAATATTATCGGGTCGAGGGTGGTAGAATAGCTCGATTTAATCAAATGGATAGTACCCGCCACTTGAGTCCTCAACGGTTTCAACAAGGCAAGTGAAATGACAAAATGAGAGATCATCATCCCCATCACCGTGGCCGGCACAACCCAAAACATCAAATTCCATGTCATCGAGGGAGACACGAGGTATAATGCCTTGTTAGGACGACCATGGATACATTGCATGAGAGCAGTACCATCCATCCTCCACCAGATGATAGAATTCCTAACAAAAGATGGAATTAAAACTGTCTACGGAGAGCAACACGCGGCAAGGGAAATGTTCGCATTACACGACGCACTGTCGGCCCCCGTACATCTGCCTCCGAATAAGCCCACGGGCGAATCAAGTCTCAACATTGGTCAGGTTTGACAAAACGCTAAAATAGAAATCTGCATTACATACCCGACCTCTGGCGATCGTAACAAGTCATCCCCAGAGCACCACCTACGTATCCCGTCCCAAGGTACCGCTATTTCTTTTATTTTATTTTCAAGATAGAAATTAACCCTCGTGCAGGCGCTGACCAAAGATATCGGGACACTGGCACTATCAGAAGACCTCTAGACCTCCAAAAAAGGCGAGCCTGTTACACTTTTTTCCTTAGATCGAGTTTTTATCCCAAAAAGAAGAAGGATTTTTACCGGCAAGGTTTTTAATGAGGCAACGCCCGCAAAGCTACCGGGAGAGAAACTCCACAAAATTGCTCGAAGCCACCCTTACGGCCAACTTTTAAAGCAGATAGGAGCATTCTCCCTGAAATCTACCGGACTCATGGGAGTGCCGAACAAAGGTCCCTAGGGGGAAATGGTGTACCAGACCAAAACTGTCAATATAGCCAAACCTCACTAAAGTGAGAGCATGTATTATTATAGCGGGCAATCAAAAGTACCCCCCTTCTTTTTATGAGAAAAGAGAAAGGCTCCTAATCAAGAATAAAGCAACATGAAAATTAGCAAAACAACTTGTGGCCTAAGAACCAGTTAATTCAGCGCGATAGCACGTAAACCGCATCAATGGATGAGAGTATATCTCCAACGCCTTGCTCTCCAAAAAGAAACAAATCACAGCACACTCCCGATATTGGCCTCTCCATCTAATACGTCCCGAAAAACTCGGAGACTTAAAACGATTTAGCATCTACCCTACCTCGAGGTCGGAATTTCAGGCTCATAAAGCCCTTGTAAATGCAACTCCGAGTTTGAAAAAAGCTATTTTCAAGCTTGAGCAGAACTCGGTGACTCGAAAAATCATCGCCAATCTCCATGTACTGCAAAATCCAAAATTGTAAGGCCATAGCGGGCAGCCTCGACACAACCAGATTTATTCTCCATACACTGTAAGACCTCAATATGCATGGCAAACTGCAAGACCTCAATAGGCATGAAAAATCCCGTAGTTTAGGCTATACGTTGCATTTGTTAGAATCCTTAAAGGGCATACCCTTGGTGTGGACTCCTAAAACTGCTTCTCGGGATCAAAAAATGGCCCCGGCCAAACGTACTTGACTCCGGTCAAAACGGCTGCTACAGCCCAAAAATAATGACTTGAGGACGCCCGACTGTCACTAAAAGGTACTCCGAATCTACTTCAGAAAGAACTGGTTAAACAAAGGCTTCCCTAAATAAGCAAAAAATAAGCCTCGACCATGTCAGATTCAAAATCACAAGAGCGTCGATCTACTAGACCTATGAGCTATGAACCTTAAGAGGTGCTCAAAACATCGCCCACTACGACTTGAAATCGATGTTCTTTAAGAACCGACGATGGGTAAGGAAAAAATATTCAATGAGACCATAACGAGAGGAAACAAAGTCTACAAAGAGCCTCCGAGCCTCATATCAAAAGGTCTCTATGGACAAACAGCGTAAGAGCCATTGTCACCGGCTAAGAAAGCCTCTGGGCCTCATATCAAAAGGTCTCTACGACCATACAACGTAAGAGCCATTGTCCCAGCTTGAAAATTGACAACTTGAGGATTAAAGCGAGCTCGAATCGTAATCCGATTCGGAGACCGGATCCAAAATAGTTAACTAAACAAAGCCTCTAGGCCTCATACTAAAAGGTCTCAACGACCAAATGATATAAAGGCCACCATCGCTGGCCGAAAACTCGATAAGATTTGAGGGTCGATTACAGCTCGAGTTGCAACGCGATTCGAAGATTGGACCCAAAATTTATGATACGCCCAAGGGCGCGACATCGATGCCACTACCGACTGGAATCTCCGGAAAGATCAAGGGTCAATTATAGCTAAAATGGCAATGCGACTCAGAGATTGGACCCAGAAATCGGCAAGCGCCCAAGGGCAGCCATCATCACCAGCCCGAATGGGCATAAAGGTATGTTAAGCTCGAGTCGGATCCCTACTCAGAATCTGAACTTGGGAATAATTCAACCACAATATGCCTAAGGGCACGACATAAATGCCGCTATTGCCGGCCAGAAGCTCAATAAAGATTTAAGGGTCAACTCGAGTCGCAATGCAACTTGGAGACTGAACCCATAAATCACAAAAAACCTAAGGGCATGGCATGAATACCAATATGCCAGCCGGAATATCGCAAAAGACTAAGGGCCAAATTTAGCCTGAGTCGTGGCACGACTAGGAAATTAGGCTGAAGAGAAGTTAAGTCGTGGATACTTGTAAACAGCACAAATGATATCATCATCGGCCTGTCGAATCTCCAAGACACATGCTCGCAAAATCATTTCAACCTAGGGCACGAAGAATCACCATCCCCTACCCATACAAACGAGAAAATCTTGGAGACTAATAAAGCTCAAGCCACGACATAACTCGAAGACTAGGCCCAAAAATAGTCGGGACGACAGGAGGTAAAAAAATAGAGGCGACCACTACCTGCCCGCACAAGCACGAAAGGCTCGAGAAGGATCGAACCAAAGCCCGACTCATGGGACTCAATACAGCTAGGTTAAGCACAAAAAGCCCTGGTGCCTATTCGCATCAAAGATCATGCTTCGGAGTCCCTGACACATCTGATCAAATCCAGACCCATATAGTCCTGGCCATGCGTCAAAACCGGCCCGCCCGGTCAATAATAATAAAGGTATCAAAGAAACAAAACTCCAAACCCTTTTATATATATATATATATATCATGCACGAAAGGCACCCTCTCCATCTGCAGGCACCCTATGACCTTATCAAAAACAAAATGGCAAAAAACGGTAAAGTCTACGCCCCAAAAGGATATAGCTTGTCGAAATTCACCCTCTACGGCCTCATCAAAAGACAACCAAGCTCTGCGATTGTCCTCCTGGCCCGAGCCAATTCTTCCAGGAAAAGGAGCCCCCTGGACCAGCATGATCAGAATACTCCTCTTCAAAGGCCACAAAAAAAACCAACTTTTTGATCCCCTTTTGTAATCAAGGCTTAGCTTAAACGTCAGCAACACCTCATTCACAAGACACCGTTCCTCGACCTGCCTTGATTCGGCCTAACGTCACTTCGGTCCACTCGTCGATTATCTCAGCTCCAAGCTACAGAGGAACAAAATTCAGAATTTTCCCAAACCACACCCGACCTAACTTTGGCACTGCCACAAGTTGCAAGGACTCGACCCCGGAGGCAGAAACCCAGGCCAAATAATTCATCCCCTCCAAAGCCCAAGCCAACACTCGAGCTCCTAGCTCACCGCAAGTAATTCCGTCACACATGACATCGCCCTTAAGGTACTCCGAAACCTCCACTTTTACTACAACTAGTATAGCGAAAAAAAGGGAAAACTAGCCCTAAGGGAGGAAAGTGACAAAGCATGCACTGCAAGACACCTGCTCCATTAGATAAAATATTTGTAGATCGAGCCCATAACTATCCAAGGCTCGGGTCCTAAATGTACCAGCCCGGATCTAAGTCCATCACGAGCCTACGAAAGGAAGTTTCAGATATAAGAAGGAGAGCATGAGGTGCACTCCCTGGGGGACGTCTCTTTATCCCTCCAAACAAGTGGCTGAGGGTTTCGAAGGAGCAACGTCAGCAGCCAACACTAGAAGGGATGATTCGCCTGAAGTCTGACATGCGCCCTACCTAAACAAACGACCATTGGAGGCATACTCCGGCTGCCATCGAAAGCAGGCGTAGGCAGCCTCGCATTACATTTAAAGCAATGACAAGTTTGAAAAGCAAACCGGGGGCGTCAGCCCTCGGCACCATCTCCATTACCGGAGCTATAAGTCAGCCCGTGGCCTCATCACGGCAAAGCCCCAAAAGACTATGCAACGCCTTCGCCAACACGAGACCGACACACAAAGGCCCCTGCCAAAGGAAATCAGCAAGCCTCCTCCTAAAAGACTGCCACAGAGCCCAAAGGCACCACCCGTACCTTTGAGGTAAGGATACAATAATCCAAAGTTGCTTATCCAATGCAAAATACAAGAGGTCCTTCGCAAGGCTGTTTCACATCGGTCAAAAACTCCAAGCAAAATTGAAGTGGTGCCCGAGCATGTGCAATTCCTCGAAATAAAGTCAAACACATATGCTCCAGAGGGCTATCTATGGTCCGAAAGGGATTCTCACGTACCTAAGGATATAATCTTCTCTCAATGCCTTTTCCAAGGGACCCGACATACCATTAATTATCTCCACATAATCCGAGGAACTCGATGGCCTGAATCTATCGGGTCAGCTTAAGCTCGATCGGAAGCTTGATTATCGAGCTCGAAAAAAGCCACACCGATCAACACGAGATTTGGGGAAACGTTTCCATCCGAATCAAATGCCTGCAGTTGACAACAAATGAAGACTCTCGAAGGCATAAAAACATACCAAATAAAGGCAAGGATTGAAAGCAGAAGCCAGGAAAAAGCATATTTATATTAATAGAAATCCTTATATACAATTAAATCTTNGGGGGGGGGGGGAGGGAGCAAAGAGATACATGTTCTATGTGAGCCCGAGGGAGTATCCTATATACGTATAGCGCTTCCGATATCATCCTTCCAAGCGTATGACCTCAATGACGATATCTTCCAAGTCCAGCCCCCACAGGGATCTCATCCCAATCTTCCCATAATGTCATCTTCAAAACAAAGCTTGGAGAAGAGCAAAATGATGAGGGGGACACCCGAAGAAGGCGAGAAGTGGCTAGGTAAAAAATTTGGCTAGCACGCACTCCGCCAGCATGCTTACCCCGAAGCCACTTCTTGAAATGTCACCTCATCTCGAGAGGAAACAGCCAAACTGAGACCATCACTACGCCTCCTGGAATCCAAAGGGGGGGGGGGATGTAACATGCCAGGCCGAGGAAGGAGGGTGAGCAACGATGTATAATCCGAGCCCCCTCTTGAGCAGTGGTGGATAATCCAAATCTTTCTCTAGATCGGAGGAAATTGACCCCCTACATCTCCATACCAAGCCAACTAGGATAGCAACAACAACAACAATAACAACAACAACAACAATAATAATAATATCATCATAGCGGGACAAGCCCGTCCCGCCAGGGAAAGATCGAGAGCCGGCCCATAATGTGTACGATATAGGATCTTAAGGCCATAGGTCTCAAACATCGCAGAGCAACAAAGGCTGGAAAAATGGCAGGAAAGGGAAGAAGAGAAGATATCGAAAGGAGTTTGAATAAAGAACTGATTACAAAGAAGCCCCATATATGTAGGGGGAAAGCAAAGAAACTGACAACGCCATTACCGCCCTCAAAAAATATAACAACAAGCACAATTAATGCATTCATAGAAGCTGAAACGATAGCAACAAAACGATG
Source organism: Nicotiana glauca (assembly GCA_026770625.1). Lineage (NCBI taxonomy): Eukaryota > Viridiplantae > Streptophyta > Magnoliopsida > Solanales > Solanaceae > Nicotiana > Nicotiana glauca. Next base: position 61,749 of record MU783876.1, on the reverse strand, counting down.
GCACAAAATGATAGCAACGATGCAGTACCGAGAAGCAAGGAGTCATGCTACTTCTAATGGTCCTGAAGAAGCGGGAAGAAAAAATGCCTCGACTTTCGTGAAGGAAGGCTGCGCCATCAGCATAATGTCATGTCGAGAGCCCACGAGGAAGAGTGCCAAAAACATTTCTTATCACTTCCCTCTAAGAAACACAGAGACTATCTGTGCATCGGGAAATCAGGAGATCGATTTTCCCTCGACATAATTCTTCAAAGAGTAAATACCGAAGGTATGGGATCTCAATTTAATCGCTTCCCTCGAGATCTAATAATGCCTTGCCTAGATCGGACATCGGCTAAGGCCCCAATAGGTGAAGATACCCCCCGAGAGATATACCCGGGGTCCACGAGACTTGTCCAAGAAGCTCGATACCAGTCCTCCTACGACATAAGAAAAATAGGCTGTCACATCTCATTT